>JAYECN010413865.1:0-22836 GCA_035222435.1 Microcambeva ribeirae
GCCTGCAGCGGCGGCGGCCAAGGGGAGCCGCGCGGCGCTGAGGCGCTGCCTGCGGGGCGGCTGCGGTTCGGGATGAGCGCCGTGACGGGAGTAACCATGCGCTGCTTTTCTTCTCGCCCCGGTAGGTCCTTGTGGTTGACCTCGTAAATAACCGGTTTCTGAGACAGGTGAGCAGAGCTTCTTCGCGCCCTGCGTGTTCCGTGGCCCTGCCCGGCCGCGCTGAGCCCCGCGCGGAGCGGCGCGGCGCCTGCGGCTGCACTGCTGTACGGCTGCCGCCTAGCGTCTCTAGTACTGGAGCCCCAAAGCAACGGCAGATGTTAAGGACCAAAGCATTGCGCATTACTGTTTCTCTTTTCCCTTTTTTTTTTTTTTTCTTTTTTTCTTCCTTTTTTTCTGAAGAGGAAACCATGGCACCTGGCTACTGCAGGCCCCTCAGTGACGTGCCCTAAGACGGGGCAGAACGGAGACGCAGCAGCGTTTTCTAGGCAGTAGTTGCAGCTCCCAGGGAGCTCTGACTCTTCCAGTCTGCGTCTGCCAGTCCCTCTCCTACCTCTTACCCTGCCCTGAGCCCAAAGGGGACCTTGATGGTTCCTTCAAATCCCTTCCTCCACTTTGGAGTTTGTGATTCCTCATTTTATCCCCTTACACTGTATGGGTTGCACTTAGGAAGCCAGTGGTGTGTTTGCATCCTTTTAGTGGCAGATGCGGCGTGAAATGCTTTACTTCTACCTCCCTTGGAGGTTTAAGCTAAATCGCATTATCTCAGCCAGGGTTGGTAGGAGCTCGCACAGAGGCACTCGTGGATCTGCAGGAACTTCTTAAGTCTCTGTAACGTGATCACTGTGTGAGCAAAGCTAAGCCAGCAGTTGTGCTTGCCTGGCTGCACGCCAGCATTGTGCACCTCAGGTTTGTCTGCGGAGTTCCCGGTGCTCTCGGACGGAGAGTGGAGCTGAGGGTGAGCCTTGGCAGGTCGCCTCTCAGGTCAGACACCTGAAATCCTGCCAAAATAGGACAGCTTTGGGACAAGACACCCCCTTTTCTGCTCCCCCCATCCTTTCTTGATAGTCCTGGCTGGGAGGTGTTGGGAAAGTGCCAAGGATGTGATGAGTTCTCCCTCTCCTCGCCTTGCAGTTCGTTTTTAGTGCTGCCCCGCTGTGTCAGGGGCTGGTGGAGGGGAAGGGCAGGCCCCTGCCATGCGGCAGCCCCAGGCCCTGGGGATGTGGCTCTGTTTTGCAGATGGAAGATGAGGACTCCATTCTGCCTCGGAAGCTGCAGGCCGCCTTAGAGCACATCCTGGAGCAGAGGAACGAGCTGGCAAGCGACAAGGAGGAGGGCTCTGTGAATGGCAAGCAGGGTAAAGCACAGCGTCTCTCAGCGTAAAACCGTGTCTCTCCCTGCCTGTTCTTCTCCTGTTGCTCCCTGGAGAAAAAAAAAATAGATTTGGCCTGAATTTAACACTGCAGAAATTAGAGATAGGTCAGGATTTTGCTTGAAGTTTGATTAAATATTACACTGCGCAGCCCTTATTCCCGTGTTGGTTCTGTCCTTCATTTCCTTATGGCTCTAGGGAGCATCTAGAATCCTTTCAGGTGGGGGTGCTCATAACCACGAATGATGCAGAATAACCATGTGAATGGTGCAGACTCCTCTAGTGGACAATCCAAACGCAGAATTAGTCTGTGGAGCAGCAGGGCAGGACTGGGCTGAGAGCTCTTTTCACGGGTAGGTGGGTAAAACCCGGCTGCAGAAGAGCCAGGACAGGGCCAGGTAGCTTTGAAATTAAAAGCAGCCGGCTCCTTGTCTAGCAGCGTTTCCCAGACTGGTGTCTCTGTCAGCTTTTTCCCCTGCGGCTGGGTCTGAGGATGTACGCGGAGCGGGCGAGGCGCCACGGGCGGCTCATGGAGTGAAGAGCACTGCTGCTCCTCACCCGTCCCTGCAGCAGGGCCCTCAGCCCGGCCTCTTTCTTCTCTCCTTAGAGTCCAGCCCTTTGAACGAGGTTGTGTCCGAGGCCTTTGTGCGTTTCTTCGTGGAGATCGTGGGCCACTACTCCCTCTTCCTGACGCTCAACGAGCGAGAGGAGCGGACGCTGCAGCGCGAGGCCTTCCGGAAGTCCGTCTCCTCCAAGAGCCTCCGACGCTTCCTGGAGGTTTTCATGGAGACGCAGATGTTCGGGGGCTTCATTCAGGAGCGAGAGCTGCGGAAGCAGGGGCTCAGAGGTGAGGGGCTCTGCTGGGCTCGCGTGCAGGCATCGCTGCCAGCTCCATGCCCCGCGTGGTGGGAAGCTGTGCTGTGCAGGGATGCCAGGAGGGAGGCAACAGGAAAGCTCTAGTGTGGGCTGACAGTCCGTCCCTGTATCCCCACGTGGGCTTCAGGAAGCTTCAAGAAGTCGCTCATGGATATTTTTGTCTCTGTTTCCTTATCTTCCCAAACGCGGGGCATCTGGTGGCTCCTTACTGGGGTTACAGCCACGCTTCACTGCTGCAATAAGTGACATAAGCCGCATCCTCCCGCGTGCCCCTTCCAGTCCTCGGTGGGTGACACAACTGTCGCAGGAGGGCCTGTTGCTGGCACTGCGTTTACCATGGTGCTCCTTCCTCCCGGGCACGGGCCCTGGGCACGCGCGTCTGCAGGAGGAGCGGCCTGTGCTACTTATGGCTGTTTGGCCTAGTGAAAAATACAAATGCTTGTGTCCTTCCCAGGGCTGCTGCTCTTGTTTCACTCCTGTTATCCTACAGCCCCTCAGGCTCTGCTGGCAGCCAGTGTCTCATCCTGTTTGCAGCTCAGCGCTGGTTTAGCAGTTTCCTTCAAAGCGCTAATGAGCGGGGGACTTTTGGGTAGATGGTGGGTAAAAGAGTGTTTGCAGAGTGCTCAAATGTGGATCCTGCGTGATGGTTCCCCAGATGACCTAACTTGCTGAACTTAGCCACTGTTCAGAGCAGAACGAACAGAGGTTTTGTCTCTTCCCCTGTGAAGTACAACGGATCAGTTGGGCTTGCAGTGCTGGTGGGGAGGTAGCAGCCAATCTGGGAGCCCCATGGACATGGACAGAGCTTCTGTCCCAGATCTGGGCTTTGCTGATAGAGGAGGTTGAGTGAGTTGTTCATTACCTTGTGCAGCAGTTTGTCAGTAAGCCGGGACCATATGCTTTCAGATGTGCTTCTTATTTTTATGGATAAGGAAGCAAAATAGAAGTTGCTGACTTCTCTCTCTTCCTGCAGGTCTGTTTGAAGTACGGGCTCAGGAGTACCTGGAAACACTTCCCAGTGGGGAGCAGAGTGGAGTCAATAGGTTCCTGAAGGGACTTGGTAAGGGACTAGCAAAACGAGTTGAGGTTTGGGCTCCTCTTTCCATGGTACCATGCCCAGAGATTCAGCAGCAGGGGCTGTTGACCACGGGACGTCAGGACTGTCCCCGTGACTGCACATGGCTTCTCGCAGAGCAGGGCTTCGGGTCTGGAGTGATCAGTGCCCGACCCCTGACAGCGGGGGAGCGGTGAGGGGAGCCACTACCTGGTGTGCCCCTGCTCTGATTCGCGGCTGGATCCGTGCTCCTCGGCCTGGGGGTTGGTGGGGTCCCGGAGTTGGACTGTGAGCTCCTCCTGAGACTCCCAAAGGAGGAGGGAGGCTCTGAGGGGGGAATGGAGCAGTGGCTCAGGGGTGGTGGATGCTCCTCCTCGTGGGGGCAGTGACAAACTCTCCACAGGCTTGAGCCCTCACTGAGGGGATCAGCAATGGGAATTGCTGAGCAGTGTTGAGAGGCTGAATTCAATTCCCTCTGCAAGGGGTCAGGAAGGCAGCTCCAGTCAGAGGTTAAAAGCCCTTGATGAGGGCGACGAGCCTGGACACCCTAGCTGAGAGAGCTGGGTCTTGTGCTTAGGTCCCATCACTGCCGCTCTCGTGTGGGCTGCTCTGGAAGAGCAGCAGTGTGTGCCGGGCTGGTGGGCCCTGCCTCTTGTCAAGCAAAGTGTGGCCAAGCAAGCTGGGAATGCGTTGGCCTTCCAGGGCTGCTGGTAGGGGTGTCTGGACGGTGTTCCTGGGCCTGTGCTTGCAGCTGCCCGTCTGCAGCTGCTCCGTGCGGGTGAGCAAGGCAACGACCTGCTCTGGGTAAGGAGCCGGTGCTGACAGCAGCGGCACCTCTCTGCACGGGCTTGCTCGGTCAGCGGCAGCAGGGAGGGTGGCACTTGTCTGGCTGTTACTGTGGTAAGTCTGTTTTTCTTTCTCCATCTCTTCAGGCAGCAAAATGAAATTCCTCCACAAAAAGTAAGAGTGAACCACGTGCTCATTCCATAGAAGAGGGGTTTTTTTACCATTTGACAGCAACAAATCAGACTGTTACCAATCATTCCCACCTGGCCTGCCAGCCCCAACCCTGCTGTTGCCAGGGGCCGACAGCCTTGGGTGAGCTGGCCCCGGAGGCAAGTGGAGGCCGGGCTGCGCTCGCGTGGGCCTCTGGTGCCACAGGAAGATCTGATGACCACGGAGCTGCCGGGACGAGCCTCTGGATTTCTACAGTACCATGCACTGGACCAAGCGCTCTACGAGCTCGGCACTAGCATGTTGCAGATGTCCCAGCGGACTGGATCTCTTAGCTAGTCAATCCTTTGGTTTGTTGTATTTTCCTATTTATATTGGGGTTAGAACAAATATTAACCAATGACTCTTGCCCTGCCTACCCTCCACCTGGTGTTACAGGAGGCCAGGAGGGGACTCGCAAAGGGACTGAGCAGAGCTCAAACACCAAGGAGGGGAGGAGAGAGGAGATGTGTGGAAACAGGTCTTCGCAAAACTGAGGACACTGACGACTGCAAGGATGCAGACTGACCAGGAGGAGCTTCCGAGCAGGGGCAACGGGTGAGGGGGAACCACTAAATCTGCTGAGGACTTGATTGGCCAGCCTGACACCAGGGTGGCTGTGCTAGGGAGTCCTGGCACGAGGAGAGGCCTTTCCTTACGCAATGTAATTAAAAGTGAGTGGTGTAAAAGGTTTGGGGCACCATGCGTGTTCCTTGCGGGAGGAGGCTGTGTGCTCGCCCCTCTGCAGGTGGAGGCAGCTGCTGACGCCCCTCCAGCAGTGTCAGGAAACAATGATGATGCTGGGGAGGGCTGGTTAGAAATCTTCAGCTCAACCCGGAGGCGCTCGATGGGAGCACCTCTTTGAAGGTGCCGTGCGGAGGAGCTCCCGCCGGGCCCGCGGGGTTGCTGCTTGCCCTCCTTCCCTGGGGCTTTCTGCAGTTGGGAAGCCCTCTCTGCGGCTCATGGAAGCCGGGAGAGGAAGGAGCCTCCAGCAACATCAGGTGCTCCCAACTGCCTGGGAGAGCGATAGGAAGCAGGTAGGAGGAGTATTGCAGTTGCCCCCTTTCCAGTTTGCCTGCTGGCCTCCTATTCCCGTGGGAAGGAGAGCTCGAGCGGCACACGGGAGGGCTGTGGAAGGTGTGGGGGCTTGGGGTCTCTTTCTGGCTGCTGCGGAGGCTGTTTCCCTTCCACCACTTGTGAGCGCAGCCAGCCAAGAGTGGCTGGAGCATCCTCTGCTCTTCGGGAAGGAGACAAAGGGGAAGTGTGCTGAATGGAAAATCTCTTCCTCTGCCCCGAGCGGGCTGTGGGCTGCTGGAGGTGAGAGGTGCGTGCGGGCAAGGGAGACGCCTTGGGCAGCAATATTTGGGGCAGCTGTGCAGCGCAGCACTGCTGGGCCTTGGCAAATGCTCTGAGGAGTTCCCTCGTGGTCAATGGGCTGCTGTGGGTGAGAGGGCCGTTTGGAGCAGTATCAAGGTTCAGAGGAGCTCACTTCCATTGGTACGGCAGGGGCTGAGGATCCAGTAGCTGCTGGCCCCTTCTGACGCCTGCGTTCCCAAGGATTCAGGCCGTGGCAGCCCCCTTCCCCAGCTGTCACACTGCGTGTGGGACAAGTCGACCGGCAGCACCGCAGCCTCCCAACGGATACATGGGGGCAGTTGCAGCAGCGATAAAACGGGAGCAGATAAACCGCCCCGCAGGCGGGCCTGCGAGCGCGTCCCGCGGAGCGTGGCCCGCGGGCAGGGTCCGCAGTTAGCGCCCGTGTTCGAACGGGTGGCCTTGCGTTCGCCCTTGCTCACATTCAGCACACCCAGCTCTCACAGTGCTGCACTCATTTATTACAGTCTCTGCCGCGGGACTCTTGGCAAAGTGTAAAAAAGAGCTTGGAGAAAGTCCCCGAGGGAGCAGACGCCGGCAGCAGAGCAGCGAGGGAGGGGGAGGCTGCTGAGACGCAGGAGCTGCTGCATCAGGTTCCCGGTGTGACAGCGCAGGGAGGGGTGACACGAGAACGGGGGGTGGTTTGTGGGGCCGAGGAAGTGGCAAGATTAAACCGAGGCTTCCAAGACCAGGAGAGCAACAGCAGGAGACGGCACCCACGTCGCGGCGAGCGCCGTGGGCTGTGCAGCGCGGCCAGGCCGAGGCACCGGCCCCAGCGGGAGCAGGGCGGGCGCAGCGCCAGGCCCGCCGGTCTAGGCGGTGCTTCCTCCCTTGGAGCTGCGGTGAGGAGTTGGGAGGGTCTCCCGGCATGTCCAAGGCTAACAGGTGTCTTAGCCGAACTCCAATTTCCAGGTGAACATGCTGAAATATCCTAGCAGCTCCAAACCGAATGGACTGTGAAATAGCCACATTTGCTGCGTTTGGGGGCTGCAGGTAACAGGGCAGCTGCACATGCGCCCTGCCGGCACAGGGCGCTCTGCCCCCCGAATGTGTCCACTGGCAGCTCGCAGGAAAGCCGGAATCAAACCTACACAGCTCACAGAACCCGGGAGGCGAAAAAAGCAGTGGCAGGAAAAGCACAGTGAAAGAAATGCTTACAAGTTTCTAATTAAGGGTTTAAAACAGACAGAAAAAAAAAAGAAAAAAAAATGGTCTCCGGTTGTAGGAGGACCTCTCCAGTCAAGCTGTGTTGCTGCAGGGTGAGCAGCACCACTTGTCTTTTAAGAAGTGCTTTATGTGCTTCGGAGGAATCCACCTGCCAAGAAAAGACGTAAGAATGGATGGTCTAGGTCCAACCACAGGTACCCAACACCTTCCCCCTTAGCCCAACACCTTCCGCTGGGCTGTGCCAGCAGCGCTGCCCAGAGGAGATGGCGCAGAGCCGTGCGTCACGGGTATGCCCTGTATCCCATATATACTTTATTCCCAGAGCATCTCCTGCTCTCCTATGTTTTTCCAGCCAACCGGCTGTCAGCGCTGCAGGGCTGCCAAGATACTCGTGAGACAGATGTGGCCGCTCAAGTCCAGAGATGGCAGCTGAGCTTCCCCAGGCTGGTACAAGGAGTCTGCGGCCTGGCAGGGAGCAGAGCCCCGGTGCGGGGCTTGGCCTCAGCCCCGGCAGCGGAACGTGGGGGACGAGACCCTCCTGAGCCTTCCTGGGGAGACCCGACATTGCCGGTCGCTGCAAGGCGCTGCCGGCAGAGGGACATTCCCTTTACCTCATTCCCGGGAAACCGCTTTCAAGTCGCACGTGCCCTTGGGCGGCTTGCAGGTGTAGAGGCCGAGGCAGCCGTCGCAGTCGGAGGGTTTCTGGCAGGGCCGCGACTGAATCCCGTGGCACGAGTGCTGGAGGGGGAGAAGAGGCGGCCGTGGTGCCGGCAGGGCCCTCGCGGCAAAGCCGCAGCAGCAGCGCGGCCGTGGGGCCGGGCACCGCGGCGCAGGGTCGGCCCCTCGGGCCTGCGGCGCCGCCTGCCCGGGGCTGTTGTCTGCAGCTCTTCCAGACGGGCGGCAGCCACAAGTCGGGAAATTAGAGGAGCTTGGGAGATCCCCCAGGCCTCCCCGCGCCGGGCAGGGGGAAGAGGCGCCCGTGAGGAAACCGAGGTGCCGAAGGTTATAGGATACAGCGGGATGAGCATTCGCTGCTGGCTGTGGGGCTTTCATGTTCCACAGTGAAATAACGTAATGCCTGCGTGAGGTTGACATTGCGCTGCTCGGCAGTCACCCGCAGCAAGAGCTTGGGCCGCTGGTTTTTCCCCCCGAAATGGATTTCCCTGGCCTTTTCCTCGAAAGCAACTCTTGCATCTAGAGGAGAGGAAGGTGGCAGCCCTCTCCTGGGCAGCTGCCTTCCAGCAGGAGAGACTGTCCGCCCGGAGAGACCAGACGCGGGCGAAGGCCTCGCGGACCGCGGCTGCGTCTCCGCGGGCTGTGTCGCTCAGCTTCCTGCCTGCCCCAGGCGCGCGCAGGCAGCACGGGGCCGCCCGGACGCCTTCCTGCGCGGCATCCTGGTTTCCCAAAGCAGTTCTGATCCGGTAAATAAGAGCAGTTCTCTACTCCGGCCGGGGGGACGAGGCAGCAACGCAGCCTTCCTGGGCAGGGTGGGGAGCCGGGCCTCCGAGATCCCCGGGCGCGGGTGCCCAGTGCCAATGTCTGGTTGTTCAACTGCAAGTGTCAGGGTTGGGAAACTTGCTGGGAACAGCAGTGCTGAAAAATACTGACTCAGATCAGGTAGATGCGGGAATCTGCCTTTTTTCCCCTCTGTTCTAGCTTGGAGTTACATTTTGGGGTTGTGCTGGTTGTTTTCCGTGTCTCTGCCCCTGTGGTGCTGCTCAGGCTCGGGACCTGCTCCTAGCCAGGTGCTGAGCAAAGCAGCTAAGGACTTGAGCTACGGCTCTCCTTGGTGACAGCCCCTCAGCCAGAGGTCCCCTCGCTGCCCCCCGGGGAGAGCAGTGGGGCTGCGGAGCCACGAGGCTCTTGCTGCGGCCCTGCCAGGAGCCCCCGAGGCCGGAGCGGGCAGCCGGGTGCTGCCGGTGACCCCGTCCCCGCAGCCGCGTCCTGCAAACCCTCTGCGTGCTGGTCCCGGGCGAGGGTTAGGGCAGGGTACAAGGAAGGGCCCCCACGCCGTGGGCGCTGAGGGCAGACCCAGGGCGTCTCACTCACCGTGTCCGAGTTGAACTTCCCGTAGCCTTTGAGGTGGTGGCCCAGGCCCCTGTTTCTGGAGGGCTGGTGCTTCGGAGCCTTGTCGTGCCTGGCGCTGCCCAGCAGGAGCCCAGCCGGGGCAGCCGCCCTCCCCTCTCCGCCAGCGGGGTGGCCTCTCGCCGAGCCCTGCCCGGACACGTCGCCCCCTTCGCCCGCAGGCGGAGGCTCTGCGCCGGTGCTCCGGGCTCCCGGCCGCCCCGCCGGGACACGGCCCCGCGCTCCCTCCGCCAGAGCGGGGGCCGAGGAGAGCAGCGCCAGCGCGAGGGCCGCGGCGGCCAGCGCCCGGACCTGCATCCTCCCTCGGTGCCTTCGCTTGGGCTTCTGCTGGCCGGGAGGAGGGCGGCTGGGGCTCCGCGCTCCCTCAGCGCTGGGGGCTGAGGGCCTTTTATGGAGCAGGGTCCTGCCCGGGGGCGCACAGCCCTTTCCTCCCGCCCCGCCGTGTCCCACCTCCCCTTCGTGCGCGCACAGGGCTGCTATTGCCCCCACAGCGCCCGTCCCCTCCCGTGCTCTCCCAGGGCGCCCAACGCCCTCCCACCGCTACCACCGCGCGGCTCCTCACGGTGGGTAGGGGCGTCTGTGTGTGCGCAGCGGCTGTACGTGGCCCCGCGCACAGGCGGGGAGCGCCTGGCTGCACGGCACGCACAGCGGGGCAGGTGAGTAAGGAGCAAGCGAGCGGCGCTGCGGCAAAGCGCCCGCGCGCCAGACCGGCACGCGGATGTGCAAGATGCAAGCGGGTCCTTCTGTTCTCAGGGAAGGCAGCCGTCAGATTTGTATTGTTGTTTCTTCAGGAGATAATGCCAGCGTGATAAACTGCGCTGTCAGTTCCACCTCACCCCTCGGGCCTTTTCAATTCTTTGACAATTTTAGCCGAATTTGACAGGAAGGTCGCAGGCTCAGAGGTAATGACCTGCTACAAGTTTTCTGGAATTTGTCTGGATAGAGGAAAGAAGCCCAGTGAATTCCTTCAGTGGCAGCTCATTTCTGGTAAAACACCAGAGAGTCTGCACCAGAGAGTCTGCACGTTACAGATGTCCCGACCTTGCTTCAGGCGGCTCTTGTGCCTCGCTAGACGCTAGAGCTTTGCTCCTCAGTCGAGGGCCCTTACTGGTGTCCGTGCTCCGCATGAACCAGGGTGAGGGCACGCTCCTGGCCTACCGCAACGCCGCTTAAAAAAACCATCCAGCCCCAAGAGCTACGTTTACTGGAAATCAGGTTTGATCAGTTCCAGCATTCACTAAACTGCTTGCCAAAAACCAAGAGGGACTGCAGCTGCAGCCTATGCAGCCCTCCTGTCGGGAGCGCGTCTGACTTCTCCTCATTGCTTCCATGGAAATGCTCTTGCCCCCTAATACCGGCCCACGTTTGACGGGGATGCTTTTGGGGGTGTGAATACAAGATGTTGGCACTGGTGGCCCACCAGGACCTCGCACAGGGTCACAACCTGCTGCCGCCAGCTTTGCTGTGACCTGGCCTGCCTTTGAAGTCGGCACTGCCAGCCCGAGGTGGGCAAAGCCCGTTGCAGCCAGCATCAACCACGCCGGGCCCTGCTCAGGGCCTTCTCCCGCTCCTTGGCGGCCCTGTCAGGGGCCATGGCCTGGGCTACACCCAGCGACAGCAGGAGCTCTTTGCTACCTCTACCTCCATGTGGCAAAGGGAAAACCTGGCAAAGGGCAGCGCGCGCTGCTGCCGGGGCACTCGGAGGCTGGTGCTGCAGGAGGGCGGGCGCGGGGACAGCGCAGCACGGCAGCAGCTGCCCTCCTGCAGAGCCGCTGTGCCAGCAGCGTGGCCAGTCGGCGCGCAAAACCAAATCTTCTGATCTCCAGGAATATACCTTTGATTCTATGAAACTGCCCATTATTGAAACCAAGTACCACTGCTTTCCAGAGTCCTTGGGGAAATGTGTCTTTCCTGTTTTTTTTTTTTTAATGCTGTTTGCAACATTGGCTTTAGATACAACCTGAGAGAAGCTGTTTTTAAGCAGAAGAAGAAAATCTTCCACCATCACAGGCTCTTCTGCAGAGCTGCTATCCCACCTTCCTGCGTGTGACCACGGTGGAGGTTGGGCCATTAAGAGGCCAGAGCTAAGTCACAAATCATTTCTACACATCTGCTGCTATAATTCCTTGTACACCAGCAAAGGCGGTCTAGCAAATAAATATGTATTTATTTTCATGTGCAGCTGTAGTAACTCTGAACTAGGAAGCCACAATCAGTACCAGCTAGCTGACCGGGTGCCTCAAGCCTGTGTTGGAAGCCTGACCCTTTCCCACAGCCGTCATTTTGGTGTTTGCAATTGCATGGCGGCTGTTGTGATGTGGAGCAGGGATTTCTTCGCGTGGTCACTGGCCTTCTCATATGAGGTCTGGGCATGGCTCAGCAGCCTTGAGCCTGTGGCTCTGGAGGTGCGAGCGAGCAGGCGGCCTCCAAGACCCACAGAGATCATCTTGTGCTCGCCCACTGCCACCACTTGTTGTTGTCCCTTCAGCAGTGAGTGATCCTGTGTAACACTTAAAGAACAGAGGCAAACCTAGCGTGGTCCTTCCCTAAAGTTTAATCTCTCCGGGGTTGGAAGAAAATCAGAGGAGCTGAGGCAAGCTACGCAAGAGAGGACTGAGTAGCTGATTTCCATAGCCAGGCTAGCTGCATTAGTTAATTGCTAAAATCCTGTGGACGTGACTTAATTTGTATAAAATTGACCTAAGTGTAGATATTCTTGCTGATAAAGATTCTGGAAAGGCTAAAGGCAGAGGTATCACCATGCAGCTCAAAGCTGGGACAGAGAGGCAGAGGCAGCTCGGTTTTGTTCCTTGCTTTGCCATGGACTCATTGCGAGCTTGGGAGCATCATCTGATTTACACAACTTGCATGTCTGCCTGTAAATGAGGCCTGTGCTTTCCCACCTCCCTGGCAACACTATGATTGTCCTGATCCTCGGTGATGGTGCTGGGATTCTGCTTGCTCTTGAACACCAGAGGGAAGGGAAGGGAAGGTGCGACAAAGCAATGTGGCCCCTGCATGCAGGGCTCCGTGAGGGTTGCTGGGCCACGTGTGTCTATCAGTGCGGCTGTTCAATCACCCATGCGTGGAAACTTCCTACATCAGGTAGCCAATGGGTTGCCAAGTGCATCGGAAATGGAGGAGTTAAGAGAGGAGCTGGCTCCATTCCCCTTAGCCAGGATGCTTGACGTCTTTCGCTTGACGTTCTTGGCTGAGGCTTTAGGAATCCAAAGGCCACTAGCTGGGTCCCACGTAACCCTCTCATTATTCTTGCCCACTTTCTTCAGGGATGATGAACTTCAGAGCAAGAAAATCCAGCAGAAAATGGCCTGGGAAAGATCAGTCACATAGTCACAGTCTGCAGCATTATGTGCCTGCCAGCTGAATCTTGCCACAGGCAGGACTTGTGGGAAATGTTCATAGGAGTTGCTGCAGAGAAATCAAGAGTGAGGAGCAAGACAGTCTGTTGCTGTTGGGCCTGCCGAAAGAGAAATGGTCCTGAAGATCTGGAAGGTAGCAACAGAGGAGCTGCTGTGATAATGTACAACAGTGACATAAGATGGTCATCAGGAGATCAAGAAAGCAGAAGGTCTAAAAGAGCTGAGTCCAGCTTTTCTTTACAAGGGTTCCCTGGTTTGGGGGGGCTGAGCAATTTTGCTCAAGTTCAGAACAGCCAAGTGCTCCCATTAGGGCATGAGATGAGATAAGTTATCAAGAGGTGGCATACAGAAGAATCAAACTGCGGTGCACCTTGATTCAACACACCAAAGAAAAGAGAGAGGAAGCAACAGTGGACAAAGTGAGTGTGTACAGTGCAATACAAGTTGTCACCAAAGGCAGCCCACTGACAGTTCACCTCCTTAAAGGTCTGGTGTGCGCTGCAAGTCCGAGTCATCTAGTCAGCAGTCAGTTTCTGAGCTTGAAACTTGAAACATTCTGCTGCCTGGCTGTGTTAGGAAGGATAAGCTAGAGCCTGAGAAAGCCATGGCGCAGAAAATTTAGTCCATCTCCCATATCTTCACCTCTGGCCAGCTCCTGCTCTTGACTTGATCCAGGCTGACACTGTGAGTGCTGATTTCTGGGGAAATGGGCTCATAGGAACGGAGAGACAAGTTTGCAGCAAGAAGACCCATCCGGACGCAGGTATCTGTGTCATGGTTAGCAAGCATCCCTGCAATGATTCCTGCCATTAAACTGTGGAGAGAAAGGAAAGACACTGATCACTTGGGAACAGCTTTTACCTCAGGAACATGATCATTTGTAAGTGAATTCATTTGAACAGAAACCAGTAATTAGCAGAAGCAGAAAACACTTCAGTAAGTCCCAGAAAAGGGATGAAAATCTAAGGAAGATGTTTTACTTTATATTTATTTTAAAATTTGGGGCATCAAATAGTGCTACTTATTTGCATTTTAGAAATTGGTGGCTTCTCATGTGAGAAGTTGAGGTACTTTTCCATTTTTCCATTCCACTACATTTTATTTCTGCCTAGTTTTCCAGGTAAGGCAGAGGAAAAGAAGAGCGTCTAAAAAGGGGAGAAAACTGTTTTACCTAGCTCTCTAATTATTTTCATCATTTATCTGTTCCTTGTCTGCTACTGACTATATTCCTCCTTTCCCCCAGTTAGGAAGGGGTTGACGGGAAGGCAGGTGAAGCTTCCATATATATGTGCAAGAGGCTACAGGCACAGCTGGAGAAAGAAATCCAAAGCTGGAATGAGATTTTTGAGATGGACTTTTTTGAACTTTAGTTGTCATTTTCCATTTGAGATTTCCCAGTGAAAATGGTGTGTTTGGAACAGCGGCTCCCACCCACAGGTCCTCACGAAGCGCTGAGGAGTGTGTCAGGAGGAAGGACTTTGCAAGGCTTGCAGTGGGAGGCTCTCCTGAGGGACAGTGGTGCACACAGTGTTTCGGATCCGCTGGGAGCTCGTGTTTATTCACAGCCAAACACACACCTTGGCAGGAGGGGCAGCAGGGAGCTGGGCAAGGACAAAGCCGAGGGCAACGAGGAAGGGAGACGATAATGGCATTTGAGAGGAAAAAGCAAGGACAGGAAAACGTGGCAGCGGGGAGAATTAATGATGAGATCTGTGTCCTGTGTGGTGACGAGGGGCAGCTAAACGAAGCGGCCCGGGCGCCGGTGCTGCCGAGCGCGGCCAGCCCCGCCGGACGGGCTGGCCTTGCCGCCCGCCGCGGGACGCGCTGCCCAGGGCTGCCTCGCTCTCCGCGGTGCCGTGTCCTTCGGGGCTGCCCCCTCGGCCCGCCGCGAGCACCGCGGAGGAGGCCACACCAGCACCCCGCGGCTGTGGGGAGCCGCGGCCAGGCAGCGCCCGGGGAAGGCTCTCAGCGAGGGGCACTGTGGCCCGGCAGCGCCCGCTCCTGCCGCGGGGCCCCTCTTGCCCTGCGCGGGGCTGCGCTCACCGGAGCGATGGGAACGGCCGGGCCTCGCCTGCTACCTGTGGGGAACGCGCCGGTGCTGAGGGAGCCCGGGGGCTTCTGATTACAGGAGAGGGGAAAATAACGGCTTTTGTACTCTGCCTCATTACCTCAACGTCTATTTTCTTCCTTAACAATGGCACAGAAGATTGTGGTTTCCACAAGCCGCCCCATCTCTCAGCAGCTCCAGCAGCGCAGGGTAAATATTTGGGGCGACATTCCCTAGCAATGCCGAGCGCCGGCGCGCTGTTGTGTTGCCATGACAGCCAGGCGCGAGGAGCCGGCGCCTCCGCGAGCGGCAGCGGCTCCTCGGGCTCCTCTGCGGCTGTACGAGACGCTCAGGACCGAAACAGGACGCGAGGCCCCTGCGAGCCGGCACTGCCGGCTGCCTCCCTCTCCCTGGGATAAGACGCCATCCCGGGGGAAGGCTCCCCAGACAACGGGCGAGAGGGCCGCAGCGCTGCTTCCAGCTGCGTGGCACCCGCTCCCTGCATTTCCGAAGTGCAGGGGTTCACCAAGGGACCGAGCCACGAGCGTGTCACAACCCTGCGTCATACTGCGCGGTCCCTTGGAAAGAGCCCCTTGGAGACTCACCTCCTGTGTGAGGTGAGTTTAGGCAACCTGATACGTTTATCTGCCCGGCTGGTACCACGTATGTGGCGGCAGTGTCAGGGTGTTTACAGCCAGGGCATGTGTTTCGGCCCCTAGAGATTTCCGCAGGCCGTGGCAGCAGCCGTGAGTTACTGTCGCTGAGCTAACAGGAGGACTGCGAAAACTCCCACGCGGGTTTGGGGCTCTGGGAGATGGGGTTTCCAGAGAAGAGATCCATTTCACTTCAGCACGAGGGGCAGTAACGGGTCCCTAACTTTCAGAGGGTGTTGGAAGGAAACACAGACTTAAGGCAAGCCTTCTGCTTCTGCCAGCTGGTCAGCGGCACGTTGCACTTAGCCTTTGGTCTGCCCTGAAATTAAGCTTTTTGAAAGGGAAAGGAATGCCTAAAAAAAAAGACATTTTAGATTGCATTAACCTCTAGGAAAAAATATCCCATGGTAAGGGGTAGTTCTGTACGGAACAGATGGCACAGAGGCAGAAGCCGCAACACTCGAGGGGTTGACAGAAGGTTAGACACATCTGTTTGACCAGTTAGCACGGCAAGCTTTCCTTAGGACAGGCTGACCCCTCGAGGTTCCTTCCAGCCCTGTTTCTCTGTTGTGCTTACAAGGATGGCACTGAACAACGCTCCAGTCTCAGAGAGCTGTGCAGGTTGTAGTCAGCTCATCCTAATGGTGACTAGGGATACAAGAAGTAACTGGACACCCCGGTGCTAAGTAGCTTAATTAGTTTGGCAAGAAGTTATTGAATGATACTAGCTAAAATGCTGAAGACCTCTGTAAATTTCTATTCAAGTGACTTTTTTCATTTTTTGCACCCATAGGAGAGAAAAGGAACAGTGTGGCTATGTTGAGTTATTGGTAGAAAAATACAAGGAAAGTTCTGTCACATATACCCTTTTGGTCTTGCCCAAGACAGCGAAAGGTTAGGATCAATTATTGCAGCATATGAAGGGGAAAGAAAAAAAAAAAAAGGCAGGACAGACTGCTACGTATAGATATCACTTTCACAGAATTGATCATCTGTCACTTGCCACTCCTGTGTACAACACTGTGTGATTGGTTGGGAGAATTACACAGAAGACTCTCTTGAAACACAGGAGCTATTACCAGATGCTGATGCTGAACCTGATGAACTGCTTTTATAGGGCAATTTTAAATACTAAGTGCCAGTCTCACTTCCACTGGAGAAGTATTCAAGTAAAGTAGTTAGCAAGACAGCTCTGAAGTAAGATGGTTTACTTTGCTCTTAGCACTTTGGTCTGAAGTAATTCAGAACAACTAGACTGTCATAAAAGGCTTGTATCTTCAAGAAATGCAAAACTAATAACGACAAGACTAGCTTCAAGATGCTTATGTAGAAATTTTTAGCAAGCTTTGTAAGGACTCACAGTAACCAGTCATGTTCTTATGTTTTTAGTGTCTGATTCTCAAGCAGCAGAATGTAGTTTCTCTTTGCAGCAGTAATTTGTCTTTGCATTAGCATTTAAAACAATTCAGATTATGAAGGTTCCACATTTAGCAGGAGAAGATGAAGTACTCAGCAACGTACCTGTCACCCGCTCCTGAGACATTAACTATCTCCTCCCTGTTGATGTGGATGGTGGGGTAGTGGGCAGCACACAGGCTGGTAGCAGCACTCTGCATAAGGAAGGGTAGAAGGAAAATTAGTGGGAAATGTCCAGGCTGAGAAGGGATGCTTGGATATGATTGATGTCATCCAGACATGCACCGATGCTAAAAAAGAAAAAAGAAAAAAAGTCAGTAATCTTTTTGTACACTTTGAACAGGACCTGTTTGCATCCTTTGGCAAATTGTTTTCCCTTTACACTAGTGCAGCCATTTAAGTTCCTGAAAATAAAATTTGCACTTGTGAATATTCATGGAAAGCCCATTTTAAACTAGTTGACTATAAGCACTGCTGTCATGAGCCAGAAGTGCCAGGACAGACAGTTTAAATGTTTCTGCTGATCTGCAGATCTGTGCACATCTCCCTTCCAAACATATATTTGCCACAGAGGCTAACACTGGTGCTGTGCCTTCCAGGATTGCTACCACACTGCCAGAAATAGCAATGGGGCTATTTCACCCCTGACAGAACTGAGACCTTAGAGCCTCTTTTCTGTTCTTACCTGATCGTGAGTTCCAGGACAAAGCGAGACGCTCCCCCCCAGGCTCTTGCCACACAAGAGGACTCCGTGAGGGCCAAGTGTCACCACCACACAGCGCAGCTGTGTCAGCAAAGGCCTGGCCAACGTCATGGCTGTCTTGATCACATCTTCCAACGTGGATGGCAGCTCTTTAGACAGATAGCAAGATTGGGAGAAGAAAAACTATGACATAAGTTTAAATATTCTAGGTTAACCTTTTTGTACCACTGGGTTGGCAGCCTATTTATGAGCACTAGTGAAAATCTATTTTATATCTATACATACACGTAAATATATATACACATACATACATATATATGTTTAATTAAATCATGAGAAAGATGAAGATTTCCAACCCTTGACTTCCATACCAAGATTCTGTCCTTCACCGAGGAATCCACTCGGGACTACACATTTATCTATAGAGACCAAGCAATTGTTTTGGAGCATGACATTATTGTCCTAATGCTACTGAATTTCTGTTGTGTGGTGGGGATATTTTGTTTTCCCAAAGGCTGGTTATTGTTAGAACAATGGCCATCATAACCTCGTGCTTCACTAGAACACGTATACAAACTAAGGATTATTCTTTTTTTATTTTTTTTGATTGATGAAGTGGTGAACATGAGATCTCTGTTTTTGAAGAGAGAGCCATCTCAGGCCTCTTTGATAAATCAGCAGCATGGCCTGGTCCTTACAAACCATGCAAGTGTGGTAGTCAGATGAAAAAAGCTGAGGATGCTTATCAAATCCCACTATATTATAACCCAATGTGCTTGAAATGAAAACCATGCTTATTTTAACAATATCAGGACCCCTCAAAAGTGATTGAAATGGGCCTGTGCATTAAATTCAGAAAATATGCATCTCACAAAATCCATATTTTCTCTCACAAGTGTTGTGTTGACCAGTTCTAGTGATTTCAAACAAGTTGCAGTGTGTAGGCTAGTTCCTTGCTGCTCCGCAGGAGGCTGCTCTGTGGGCTTTATAAAGCCTCCAAGCTCTTCACTAGTTTTTAGAGCCAAAATTAATGATTTTGCAGCTGGAATACAATCACTGCCCCAGAGAAGCAGTGCTGTTGCTTTGGCAACTTCCGATTTAGTACCATGCTGACTAATGGTCAGCCAATGTTGTCATTTTGGAACGGGAGCTGGAGAGGAAAGGACCTCTCCAGGGTCCAGGTTGTCTGAAAGAGTGACTGAGTATTCAATACCTGCTGGCAGAGGGTTCCCAAGGGTCTGATTTATTGCTCTTAGTTCCTGCAGGTTGGGGGAGATGAATGTGAGCGCTTTCCAGCTGTCTGAGAGGAATGGCTTGGAGGCCTTGTTCTCATCTGTCGGCTCATAGCATACTTTAAAACAACATTGCAATTGGTTAGCTAATTAATTCATTAACAGTTAATCTCTACTACAGAACAGGATGCAGTGTGAAAAGATTATTGTGAGCTGCACAACTGGGGTGATACTTATAAGCTGTTAGCAGTTTACACACCATTTCCCCTGCACTGGGTACAAAGTCTCCTAATTTTCCTTTCTTTTGCTCAGAAATGATGCAGTTGCTTCTGGCTCAGGAAAAATAGGCCCAGACTTTGGGTTTGCTACTCCTTCTGTTTGGTTATGGAGCCTCTGCCAGGTTTTAAGACCTTTGTCTTTCTCTTCTTCAGAAGAATTTGCTTCTACAAACAAAGGTATGGCTCCGCAGACTCAGGAGGCCTTGTGAAGAGTCCGCAGCACCCTGGGGAGGGACTATGTATTTTATGGGAAGTGGCAGACATATTCTCTCAAAAGATGCACTAGCACTTATTCTGAGAAGCAAACCATGCTGCTGTTCCCACTGGCAGAAGCACGCACATCTCTGCTTGCCTTGAGCTTAAAGGCAGAGAGCAGAACAGCTTTTCCTCGCTTTCTGGCAGGGCTTAAGGGCTGTAGCTTTTACCCTGCCGGGAATGTGATTTACCTGAGGAATGGAAAAAAAAAAAAAAAAAAAGGAATTGTTTCACCCACTTTAAATAAAGGAGCAGTGTGTAGAAAGGAGCACAGCACGTCAGACAAGACCTGGGTATCTCCAGCTAGCAACATGGGAGCATGCTCCGCATGCGCAGTTTGTTTTGGAGTCCAGGTCGTGGGAGCCCCGGGGCCAGGGCAGGCTGAGTCCTCCTTACCTGCCAGCTGGTGCTCCCGGGCCAGCTGACAGACATACTGAAGAGTGGAAAGAGGCACGTTCCCATCAATGCAAACCAGCGGGGCCTGGAACAGGCTCTCCTTGAATTTGGACACCTAGTGAAAATCACAAGCATATAGAGACAGTTTGAGTTATTGCAGTGCACAAGAATGACTTCTCTTCACACTCAGGATGGGTGATTCTCACTCATATTGCAGCCTTTAGACATATGTGTGAACCTAGAAGAACAATTCCTTAAGGGAAATGGATCCTTCCTTTTGCCTCATCTCATCTCCTTTTTGTTTCCTGCTGTGATCCAGAGCTCAATTCAGGAGCCTGGCCCCTCACTAGACCTGTGCAGTGCTCCAGCTGGAGGACCTATAGGGAAAGGGGATGCTGCTCGTTAATCCTGCAGGGGGTCCCTGTAGGACTGCCTGTATTGTGTCTGGTTTGGCTATACCTTTGCTTGCTTTGTATGTCATTTAGATATTTTCTGTACACTCGCTGCATCCTGAGCCAGCTTAACAGCTTGTTGTTCATCATGATGTTTCACTCCCTGGTCCTGCCAAATTCCGCAGAGGTTGAGGACAAAGCTCTGGAATGATAAAGGGATATCTACATAGTTAGGCTTATTGATACAAAAAAAGAACAGGTGACTGGCCCATTGAGTGGAATACACAGAATTTTGTGGATAAGAAATTAATAATCCATAAAAATTCATGTGGCTCGGCTTCCTACGCAATATGCGGGAAGTATTCAGGACCTGAGGAGAGATTTGCAACACTTTCTGCAATGAACAGGCAGGCAAAGTGAAGATGGGAAATTGCAAGCAAGCCAGCAAGAAAGTCAGTCAATTAAGAAGCAGTGAAAGAGAGGACCAAGTCTAAAAGTACATTTTCTTCCTGATCTTGGCGCTAACAACACTCGTGAGATGGGGGCCTTTGGTCTGTAGCCCCCTTCCTTGAGGAAGGACTCAAGTGACACCTTGAATGAGGCATTGCAGACTGGCTCTTTCTTTTTCACATTACGTCTTGCTTGGTCTGATCACGTCCTGTCCACCTTTAATGTTTAATGGAGTGGTTGCAGCTCTTACACACAATGCTCCGTGGTTGTTGCTGCCTATGAAACAAGCAGAGGGGTGAGTTGCTGCTGGCTCTTGAGGCTGCCATGAACATTGGCCAAAGCCCTGGCTGGTGCCACAGATGCTCCTGCAGCTCTCCTCCTTTGCCTCTGCTAACGCTGGCGGAAAACAAGGCTTTTCAAAATGCGCTTTTCATCAGAAGATTGGCTCCAAGTTTCCACTGCCCCCCTTTCACAGTTACTTTGTAAAGCTCATAAGAATTAAACTGTCATGTAGTGGTTTTCTGTGTCAATGCTTGGGAGAGGCAGGGTGGGGATGAAAGTGGGAGCAATGACCACTTTTTTCCTAGGAATTCTCCGTCTCCTGGGGATCCCACTGGTTAAGTAAACTGCATTTAACTTTCATGTCACTGTCAGTCATGAAGCAGAGGCTTTTGTTCTGTCAGCAAAAGAGCGGAGTGAGGCAGGAGGGTGTAGTTATAGGGGTTTCCTTAAGTCAGTCCTTAATCACTGCTTCCATTACTCCTGTCGTTTGGAAGGTTTGGGCATGCTGAGAAGCAGTGTCTATTTATACAGTGCAGCATGTAGAAACAACAGGGAGGGAGGGAAAGACATGAAACAGGAAAATTTGCTTTAATCCATATTCTGACCACATTTGTTTTTTCCTAGAGGGGGGAACACCTTCCATGCAGGTGAGCTGGCTTTATTGCTGGTTTTTAAGGCACCGAAAATGATAGGCAACTTGGGACTAGTTACCGAAGAGGGTTCTGGCCTACAAGCATGGCATGATAGCAGTGGTGATATCTTATGGGAAAGAAACAGAGAGAAGCCCCATCTGGCTAGCTGGCAAGAGCCAGCTGCGGTGGCCATGCTGCTACCTCCATGGCCAAAGTCTGGGGTGAACTTCAGGTTTTCCCGTGTTCCCTTTGTACACCTACTCCCTACTCATACAGTTTCACTGGCTGCTGTTTCTCATACAACCACTGTCCTTCTCGTAAGCGCAGACGCACAGATCAGATGGCACACATACGTATTGCTCTGTTATCTCCCGGTGGATGTCCATGTCTCCCAAGCCTATGCTGAGCTCTCCAGCACCAGTGATCACAGCACAGTAAGTGGCTGTGTTCTTCCCCTCCAGCTGAAGGACAGCTCTCATGTCCTAAAACAAGAAGAAAGTTATAAATGGAGCGTTTCTTTGCCGTAACATGTGTGGCTCAACTTGAATAATCTTTCTCTGCACCCACCCAGTAGATAGCAATAGCCCAGCTTGTTGTTCTCTCAACTTCCCTCCTTTCTTTAAATAGGCAACATTTCAGAGGAATCTCAGACTAGACAATACTGGCAGACAGCTATTTTTTAATATTTGCAATGCAACAAATGCCACAGCAAAGGTTAAAGAAATCCCTTGGTACATGAGAGTAACAAGTCTCTTCCACGCAGTTCCAGAGGTTATGTTTCTACTGCAATAGAAGAGTAGTCTGGCTGAAGCTTTGCCTACTCCAGCTGTCCTTTCCCATAGTTTATATGACACATCCGATGGCTTCATGCTGGCCTTGATGTAGTGGCATGTTTCAGCTAGCGATTGTATTAGTAACCTCACTGACTGCACAGTGTGCAAGCCTGGTTTTGAAAGTAGTCTCGGGGCTATTTTTACAACAGTGTTGTAGACATAACTATAACGTTCCTTCCTCCATGGATCTTTCTGAATGATCTGCTTTCGAGAACGCAGAGCAGTTCTTCGACTACACGCATGTCTGGGGCAACGCACCCCACCATCCGTTCATGAAGAAGCTGAAAGTTTTAAGGAAAAGATCTCCTTCAACACTGATGATTCTGGCCATATGTTTTCTTACAGGCAAGTTCAACCTGGCAACTGTCCAGCTAGTCCTGCTCCATCTTCCCTTGGGAGATTGCTCACTTTGATGACAGAGGCTGGAGCGTATTTGCATGGAGGAGGAGTCTGCATTGTACACTTGCAGCCATGAAGTCTTTCGATATCAAAAGAGGGGTCTTGTTCTTATGGCTTTTATGGACTTGCTTGGGTACCAAGAAATCCAAGCCCCATGGGTTATTTACCTATGTATATTCATTTGCCAGGGTCCTAAGGACATCAACAAGCTTATGCTGCTTATTCCATGCTTTCTCCATGTCATGCTTCACTCAGGTTTTGGCAGTGCTTCTCCTCAGCATCATGCTTTGCGTATTTCTGGCTGTGCTTAGGCCTTCCTATGTGTTTTCATGGTTCCTGCTGATTTACCTCTCCTCCTCCCTCAAACAACACTTCCTGATGCTGAATTCAGGGACAGATAACCTGGGAGTAATACAAGGAATACAATAGTTCAAGTACTCTGGGATGGGGCAAGGAAGGCCAAGACCCATCTACAGTTTTAAACATCACAGAATCATAGAATCATGGAATGCTTAAGGTTGGAAGGGACCTCTAGAGATCATCTAGTCCAACCCCCCTGCACATGCAGGG
>JAYECN010413970.1:0-22834 GCA_035222435.1 Microcambeva ribeirae
AAAAAAAAAAACAAAGGGGCGGGGGGGGGAGAGGTATGGGATCTCCAGAAGCTAGAAGAGAAACTTCCTTTAGCAAAAGTTTTTTGATTTGTTTTGTTTTCTTTCATGTAAGCTTGGTTTTGGTTATCTAGGATTTGATTAGTAAAAATTCTGCTTGGAATCACTATTGAGAGTACTAGTAAGCTAAAATAAATGGAAAAGGCAACAGTCTGCTTGCTAATGGTATCATTTACAAGAAATACATTGTATATATGATCTAAAAACTGTACTTAGTTTCACAGTTGTTTCTAAGTGTAATCTGTGGTGTTGATACTGAACTGTCTACACAGAAATGGGGTTTTTAGAATTTCTAAAGCAAACTGTTTTTTTTTGGATAGTTTAGTAACTTCAGCGCAAGTATCTTGTGATTAGGTGATATAACTCACCAATGTAACGCTCTCCACCCACTTTCACACAATTAGAAAAAATAAATTGTGTCATTTTATTTGGGAAATAATTGCTTTGGTAGGTGATAGGTATGTTACTAAGCTATTTTTTCAAGATGATAAGGAAACAGAATATAGAAAAAAGTACTTATTCCACAGTCAGTCTCTCAGAAGAACCATAAAGTCCAGCATTGCTAACATTACTGTTCTTTATAAATTAAGCAAACATGAAAAATTCCTTACTGCATGCAGCAGTGTTCATAAAAACTAGAGTTGAAAGTTTGTTTGTTGTTGTTTTTCTGTTTGTTTGTTTTTGCTAGAGCATATCTGATTTTCATCATAAGCTTTATAACAGCCTTTTTCTGGTTTATGAATTATTTTGGACACTAGAACTGTATCCTAGTACCTAAATATATGAACACCTTTGATTTTTCTAGATTATTTTCCATTTGCTTTTGGCAGTGTGGTAGGGAGATTGCATACAGACAGGGATGTTTTCACAGAAGAAAAGGTCAGTCTCAAATCTAGAAATATTTCAAATATGTAATACGTTGTATGCCAAGCCTGCTTACTGTTTTTGTAAATCCATCAAAACTCATTATTTTGAGCATTTTTCATTCCTAATTTCTATATTGAGCAAGTATGCTAGTATTAACTGTTTTTGGTGAAATGGTAGAACGTGGTCCTTAATTTAAGGATCAAATTTAAGACAGAAAGAAAGAGAAAAAAAAAAAAAAAAAAAAAGCTAGTTGTTAGTATTCCTCCTTCTGCTCTCTGTTGCTTCTTCCCCTTTCTCCTGTCATTCTTTTTTGTCTCTTTTGTTTATTTTGTGAGCATTTTTGGAATGGGAAATACCATTTTTCGTTGTTCATTTGTAAAGCTGCAAATCTTGACACTTTATAGATTTATAGCAGAATGTTCAATTATTTTACAATCTCTGAGCTGATAAATCACTTGGAAAAAAATAGTTCAGTTGATAGGATCTATTTAATAAAAAAGGAAGCTGCAAGTTGCATCTGTACCACATCATCAGTTTACTTTTTACCTTTGTCTAATACTTTAATATACTGGAATAATTCCCAGAACATCCAGAGTGCAAATCCTGTAGTTGTCAAATAGTGTGTTTATTTTAGAAATGGGTCTGGTAATTTTTGCATAGGAACCTAAAAATATGAGGGGTGCAATCATTTCGTATGCTTGTATTCAGCGGGATTTTTTTTTCTGTTTTTGATCTTTCAGTATTCAGATTAAGGATGGTCTAGTTCTTAATTATGAATTGTTTGAATTATATTTAATAATACACTGAAGATTCTACTAATCCCCAGAATTGACAAGAGATTGAATTGGTTAATACCTTCTGATTTTTATTCTGCTATTACAATCTTGACTCAGTCTTCTCATGCTAAAATCTATTTTGGCTTCCATGTCCTTGGGACATGAAAAGTGAATCGGGCTGTTGTGTTTTTCTTAAGAAGGCCCAACATATTAAATGGATTACAGGTAATGTGAGAGGAAATAGCAGCCCATAGCCCTAAATACAGCTTGCCTGATTTGTTACTCTTGACAAATTAACCTTGTCTCCTGACTCTTACCCTTGCAAATAATGATACCTTTCAAAAATGAGAGAGCATTATTTTGAAAAGATTATGCTTTTTTTTTTTTTTTTCTTGCAATAATTTAACTTTCTGCAGTTTTAAAGTGGTAATGGTAATAGTGCAGGTTAGTATATTTTGTGATTGATTTCTACAGCCTTAATTCATGGTAATCTGAATATGGGTAAGTCTCTGACAAGCAGGTAATCAGAGGTAAAATACCTCCTTTCTGATGTCTATTTCAAGATTAATGGCCCATTTTTATAGTTGACCTCATATAGTCAGTCTAGACAGTCTAGTTACAAAAAAAAAAAAAAAAACAAACAAACAAAAAAAAAAAACTGACTTTTTTCCTCTTACTAACTGAAATCAATATGGTGCTTAGGATAGTGACAAATAATGATTTTCTTTGTGTAATGGTTATAGTATTCTTATTAATAGTATAAATGTCTCTTTTTCCAGTGCTTACACAAATGGCTACCTCCATGTAGCCAGTGGTTCTGCAGAGTGTGCTTAGTGTGGAGGCATAGAGAATGAATATCCTTTTGTACTACTGGATTTTATTTTTATTTTTATTTTTATTTTTTTATTTTTATTTTTATTTTTTTATTTTTATTTTATTTTATTTTATTTTTTATTTTATTTTATTTTTAAACTCTTCCTGAAGAACAATACATGTAGCAATACGTAAAATTCTGGTCTCCCTCAACCGGTGATTTTTGTAGTTTCTGAGCTTGGGACTTGAATCAATGCTAAAAAAGCTTTTGTAAATACTATTTCCCTTTAAATATCCTGTTTCAAGTCCTTCACATTTACACATTGACTTCAGTAGGTGTTCTGTAAATTCAGATATTATGAATCTTGCACATACAATGATTGATTAGTTAAACATATTTGTCTCTTGCTCCTTAAATAATAGAAATGAGAAAACCTACCTTATGTGAAACTAGTTTAAGGTTGCTGTATTCTTTCTATCCATTTTACTTCTTCCTTCAAAAATTCACACTTTATCATGGAAAACTAAGAGGAGTTAAATAACCAAATGTGTCTGATACACTTGCCAGTTTTCATTTCAGTCTCACAGCTCCAAATTTTTCAGGATTTACCTTCTGAAGATAATTACCATATTTTCTCTGTTTGTTTTGCATCTCATTGATTCACCCTCCATCAGGGATTCATTTCTACAGTACAGCAATGCTGTATGGAGGAGGAGAAGTCTTCAAAATAGGGAAGATATCCCAACTGCCTTCTTACAGGTCTGCTTAAGATATTTTGGCATTATAATGCCTCAAATTTCGGTATATGGTCACAGCAAAGCAATGCAGCAAATGTCAACAAAATTTCCAATTCCATAATAAGTATGAACCTCAGCCCATTTAGACTCAGAGCCCCAAATCATCTTCTGATGCCTAAAATCGTAGAATTACTTTTAAAAGTTATATAGCTGTCATTGTTGCCCACCATTTATGTAAATTACTTCAGTGGCTGCAACATTTTTCAGGATATAGGAGACCTTGATGGTGTTTGAACTTGCACTGGCCACTTTCCAGAAAAATACCTTAAGTAGACTAGGCTTGGTTTAGAAAACTGCTATTTCTCTTGAGGATGACCCACCATGTGTCCTGGGATACAAGACCTGGGGAGCTGCTAAAAGGATGTGCAGGATAAAATCTGCCACTATCCCTATATCTGGGACATTCATCTCAGAGAAGTGATGGTCTCTACTTAATTATTGCTGTTTATTACACAGCTCAAAGAACAGGTTGAAGAAGCCTTGAGCCTACGTAGCCTTCCTGCTGGCAAGTGTTTAACCCAGTAGCATCTCAAGCAGAAGTGTTTGCTTACTGCTGTTGCAGCAGGATCTGTGGTCCCTGCAGATAAGGGTGCAGGCAAAGTTCTGGCAATAGCACCTTTGAGCATATGTTTGCAAGTAGCGTTTGGAGCGGAGAGGACATTTTAATTCTGAGATGGTAGGAGAACAGAAGGTTATGAAATAAATGAGTAAAACAAAAGATTGCTTTTTAAATGCTTTTAGTTCTGGAACTATTCATTAGCATGTGCGAGTGTACTTTGTTGTGGATTTGTGCATCTCCAGTATCAAATGCAGGTTCTATCATCAGGAAGTAAAGATTATTGCAGTTGTGTGGGCCTTGAAGAAAAACAGAAATTCAAACCCAGAATTGTCTGTTTATTTGTGATTTAAAAATATACATATATTTAACATATGATGTATTTTCAGATTGGATGAGTTAATTCAAAGATTTCTGGAAGATAATGATCCTGAAAGCATTCTAGATGTTGGTCCTGACATGCGCAAGATCAAGTATTGCTTCATTCATATGAAGGTATATTTTTATATCATATATGGAGGTACAGATGACACTTGGAATATGAAGGAGATATTCACAGTTGAAAAATGTCAAAAGGAGTGCAGTGCGGTTCAGAGGCATTGCAAAAGGCTAACACAATTTAGCAGTGCTGTGGAGTGCTTAGACACTGATACAAATTTGAAATCTAATTAGGAAAAAAAGGTCAGGATTGTGTAGAAACCCCAGCAAGATCTGAGCATACAGTAAATAATAACAGAAAACTAGAAGTTAGAGGAATTATCAGATATATTTGTAAATGAATAGAAGGATTCATCTGTATTCTCAGGACTGTGGAGGCTTTATTTTGGATAAGATATGTTGAAAAAAAATAAAAACGCAAGCATGAAGTTACTATATCCTGAATCTTTTTTACTGACTGTTTTGGTGGCATTATAAGACTTTCTAGACCACTGAGCAAGAAAGATATGTTCAAAGCAGGAAGAACAAGTGAAATTGGATTGAGAAAAGAATATCGTATATATTTTTTTTCTATTTTCTATAGTTTTTCCCATATAGTAATGTGTATGTTCCTGACTTGCACTTATTGTCCTTAAATTTTCTTTTAGTTGTACGGTTAATACTCAAAGCACAGTGTTATCAGAGTATAGTGGATTTTATATATAGAAATATTTAAGGAAATTGTATACTTGTTAGTGAAGATGAACAAATTCAGCGTGCTCCAAGCTTAACACAAAGCATATAATTGGCAGTTAACTGGTGACATGGCTTTCCTCTTTCAAGAGCTAGAAAGACTTTAACTTTGCTACCATAGTGATTACAGAGTTGGATATAAAGTTAAATGAGCTTTCCTATTTTTTTAACTTCTTTTAGCAGCTGATGAATCATTCAAAGATTTCTGAACAAAAACTGCTCTCACAGCATGTTCTGGAAGAAAAAGACACTAGCATACAAACAGGAAAAGAGGAATTGAAACTGAAAGAACTTTTGCAGCAAAGAGACAGTGAAATCAGTATCCTTTGTGAGGAAAAGAAAATATTCAGGTTTGAGGTGATCTGCCTTTTTGTGTGTATGCAATGGGAGTTAGCTGTGTGAAAGGAATTACTCTTTACTGGCTCCAATGTGTTAAAGCAATTACTCAATTTCCAGATTTTATGTGGCAGGACTCCTACTTTGCACCTGCTTCTATTTCAGTTGCGACCCAAACCAAAATCCTGGATCCAAGCACTACTTAGCTTTAGATAATTCCATCCAAGATCCAAATACTGGACAAAGTACTGGACATCAAGCCATGCCTAAAACACTCTCCACCTAATGAAACCCACTGTAGAATGGGAAACTATGATGTTATATAAAGAACAATTTATTGCCTTATAAAGAATAGAATTTCCTACAAGTGTTATTTTTAGCCAAATAAAGTGCTGCTTTGGGGCCTATTGGACTCTGTGCCTTTAGAGTGTGTGTGTGTGTATATATATATATATATATATATATATACATACAGAATATATACATATATATACATACAGAAGATATATGTGTATATATATATCTTCTGCTCTTTGCGTGCAATTTTAAATTAAGACTACCTCTTTTTGCATATAAAAATACTAAGTTATTCAGATGGACTTTGTCCATTTTACTGCCTCACAGGAAACATATGAGTAGCTGCAGCATTGCAAAATGTAGGGAGTGAGTTATTTTTAGCTGGTTGACAGATCTGTGGGCAGACCACAGCATCACCGTGTCCCTAAATCTGTGACTGCTTCGTAGGTAAAATTTGAATAATGTTAGAGAACTGAAAAAAGAAACTTTTAAGTTTATGCAGAATAGAGATTCTTTTACAGATATTAGCAAAACAACAACAACAAAGCAATAATAATAATAATAATAATAATAAAAAAACCCCACTCTGTTTCGTTCTTTCTATTTAACAGTTCCAGGTCAATTTTATATGTCAAATATAAAGTGACAAGAAAGCTTCTTAGTTTCTACCTCATCTGTCACAGAAGATAAGGTGTTTGTTTTCCAAAGGACTCTTTCAAATAAATTTAGGTATAATCTTAATTTATCATTTATTTTAAAAAGTCTTTAATTTTAAGATCTGGACTCCAAAACACATTTGCTTCTGAAGTAAATATTTAGGTGTTGATCTATGAATTTCTTCTTGTCTGTGATAGCTGGCAGCAATCATAATAACTAGTTTAAGTGTTTTGATTGCCTAGATTTTCAGCTATTCATGTAGGATTAAAATGAACAGGGCATTAAAAAAAAAATGCAGGGAGTCATGTGGTTTTTGCAGCATACACATAGGATTTTCATTTTATGCTTTTGAGCAGAATTAATTTCTACCAAAATACTGTGTATTTACTTGAAGACTATTACTGGTGGATATTTCCTAAATACTTGTTCTCATTTTAGTGAGCCTTCTTATTGTGAAAAACTTACTGATACATTTGCCGATATGCTTGTTACTAATTACTAAATTACTAATTTACTAAAATTTTCACTCCTGTTTGTCTATAAGCTACTAATATATTTGGCTACTTTTATCAAAGAATTGATTAAATGGGATCAACAGTTGTGAACAATATGTGAATTTGTTCGTGCTCAGTGAAAATGAATCTGCTGTTTAAAAAACACTAAGATAAGTGAATATAATTACAAAGAATATTCCAAACTCCAAATTCACATTTGCTTAAATAAGCTTCCTTTTGTGAATTGTTCCACTTGAATAAAAAAGACTTTATGTAACCTTCTGGTTTAACAAAGGTAATTGTTGTGTTAATAGAAAAGAGATCCTTGATTAATTCCTTAATATATCTTGCAGATATTCTTGTAAATATGCTTAAAAAAGAAAAAAAGAAAGCACAAGATGCCCTTTTTCAGCTTAATGCTGTCTCCAGTGGTTCTGAAGTCTTGGATCAGTCTGTTTCTATAAATTTGGAAGAACGTCGGAGCCCGTTTGGTTGCATTAATCTGAAAGAGGCAAAAGATTTCAGCTGTTCGGTTCACAGACTGCCTTTTCTTTCCAGACAAACAGGTTAGTACAAGTATTTAAGGGAGCACTTACTGGATTATTGCAATATAAGCTTCATCATTCAAATGTGTAATGGGACAAGAAAGTTTTTATTTTCAGTATCAGCAACATTATGCTAATTTTGTATCCACAAATCCCTCTCAAGATGTTGGTGGATTTTACAGACTGATGTGAATCCTATGTTGAACAATCCTCCAAAACAAGAGTATAAATTGAGTTTCAGACCCTCATATCTGCAAGTAAATATTTTTAAAAATGATTCTTAAGTATAGGTCATAAAACATACTAAGAAATAATATTGTTGCCCGTAGAAGGTTGAATGTACTGACTTTTAGCAGAAAAAGATCTTAATGACAACACTAGCTGTGATTTAAAAATCTTATTTTCTTTCTTATTGCTGCCAATATGGCCCATGTCTCCCCTTTCAAACATTTTGTATAAAAGTAAAATTAGATGGTATTCACAGTTTACTAGAAACTGTGTATGATGTGTGAGGTCTCAAAATATTCAACAAAGATAGTGAAAATTTACAAAATTCTAATTTATTTTATTCTTTATTTTATTGAAATAATGAGAAAGCTCCAGTGCTGCAAAGAGCCATACTGTTCTCATAGCAATAGACAGAATGTTTTTATATTTGTGTGTTATGTTATGCTGTGTGATTCTGTTGTAGGTTAAGAAACAATGATTCTATTTGTATCCTGAGTTGATGTTGGTTACTTTGCTGTTCCGGCTCAATCAGCTCTTACCATGGGAGTTTCTTTTACATTTGTGCTAGCAGTATTTGTTTGTTTGTTTAAAAAAAAAAAGTTGGCATAGGGAAACTCTTTGTGTTTTTGATTGAAGGGCCAACGAGTATATACATAGTAAATATTGTAATTGTTATGCTATAATGAGAATGTAAGCACATAATACATCATAGTGTCGTAAAACATTATTATAAAAATGTTCATATAAAATGCACTAACTGTAATTAAAAGGCTGTTTTTAACTAGATATACATAAATTGCTAGTAATATTTATGTTCATCCGTCTGTTCATCATCATCATTCAGACAGAAAATTTTACTTATACCGTATACAGCTTTTGTATACTGAAACAGTAACTAAAACTAAAATAATGTATATTAGTTCCTTAAAAATGTTTGATCACAGATCAGCAGTTCAAGGCTGAAGAATCTGAATCTAAATACTGTTAGTAAAAGCTGATGAAATGTGTTAATGCTGAATTGGTGTTAGTGTAGCTGAATGTATTGCAACTCTCATGACCATGAATTCTCTGATTGTTTCGTTTTCTTTAGGTTTCTTTAGGTTTTCTTTAGGCAGCAGAAAAGAGGGGTTCAGAGTCACTAGCTTTTTAGATCACATAACCAGCTGAATCTGCTTAAACTTCTAATGTTGGATTACAAAAGATGGGCAGTGCCCTAGTTTTAAATCCTTATCTACACTTTATAGTTGAGGAAAGCAGCTTCCATTATTTAAATTAACAACAAAATGCACTTTTCTGTCAGAAAAGTAATGATTGAAGTAATGGTTAATGATCTGAGTGACTTGTTTTCTCCTACTTCTTACGAAAATTTCCAAATAGTAAATCTATAAAGATATCAGAATTCAAATTTAAATGATGAAAACCGGCTGGAGAATTTAAACACAAAATTTGTGTCCCAATTCATCTCAGTAATTTGACTAGATGGACATTTACTTTTAAAAGCATAAACTTCTTGCTTTTGAAACAATCCATTTTGGGTTAGATTCCAATATTGTGGAATGACATTCAACACGGACATGACATCAATAAGGTCCTCAATAACCAAAATTCTAAATGTGAACATGAAAATGAAAGCCTTCTTCAGAGTCACTTGTTAATTTTTTTTTTTTTTTTTTTTTTTTTTTTTTTTGGTTATATTGCTCTGAGGTCTATGTATAAATAAAAAGTTATTTTTGGACATTGCGTATATAGTCCCTACTGTAAATGACTATATATGTTAAAACTGCACTACTTTAGAGTAGCTTGACATACAGCTCCACGTCTAAGCACATCATGTTGTCATCCTATGGATTTCTATCACATATAGCTGTTAGAACGATAGTGTCTTGTATAATTATTTCTTGAGAGCTTTCTGGGTTTGTGCTGGGAAATACTTTAGAGCTAGTTACAACACATAAAAATTAATAAGAACATTGTTAATAGTACAATCTGTACAGACCTGGCAGTGTGCCTTAAATACACCCTTGGGAGACCACTTGTCTTTGCTAGAATCAGATGAGTTTCACTCCCTGTGTCTCTACTAAGAATGATTGCATTTTCTCCTTACAATAAAAATAACTTTGTTTTTCTCTTTGTTTGATTTCTAAAAGTTCCTAGATATCAAATTTCACTTACGCTTGTCTCCAGTGATAGGAAATCTGGATGAGTTCTATAGCAGATCATGTCACCTTTTTTCATGGTGGGAACTTCATATACTCTCTTGAATTATCCAGCATTGCCATACTGCCACTTATCATACAAAATGCAAGATGCAATGCAAATGTGTGTTTGTCTTTTCATTTATCCCCTAGACAAGGGAGAGGCTGAGAATTTGTTTGGAAAATTCTGTCTTACAGCTTTTCCATTTCCTGTATAGAATCCACTTTCATTTTCCTTCTTTTCATCCCAAGTTGCTCAGCAGTTGAGCACATCTCTTGGGCTTCTGCTTTTACTATTTATCATGCTCCTTGTTCCCTATTTTATAGGAAGTTGTTACTTGAATTGGTGTCATAAAGATACTAACAGAATGGAATTATTTCCTCATAACACATAACTTTTGATAATTTCAGAAATGTGTAGGCAAAAAATAACTATATTTTATCAGTAAATGACTAGTACGGTTACATCTTTTATGTTATGCTGTTTATTCTTCTGTGTTAACAAGTTCTCTTCCTTGATATTGTACTCTCACTTCTTGCAAACAGTTGTGTGTGTATGTGAGGCTGTTCTTTGAACCTGTTCTAGAAACCAGCATATGAGCTCAAATGACTGAATCAGTGAGCCCTGTCCTCTCCATTCTGCTTGGGCAAAGACTAACATTTGAGAAGATTAGATGGTGATTGTCTTTGAATTACGTCTTGACATTTCATTTGACAAAAAGGAAAGAAGAGAAGTAGAGATGAGCCACAATTCTCACATATTGCAAACCTGCAAATAATATTCATAATTATAAAGCTATCTATTTCATATAAAATCTATATACATATGTCTGAACTATATACATATATCTCCTTGTCCGTAGTCATTAAGGAACTGCTAAAGCTGTGTGAAAGACCTTGGGCCTGAGCCAAGATGTGGAAATCCCAAGTAGAACCTTTAGTGTAATATTAAAGCTATTCTTCATCATTTAAACACTTTTCATACCTTACATCATGTATGAAGATTTCAATTTACAGCATGTAGGATATCTCAAACATTCTTTAACTATTTTAACAGCTTAATTAGTTTGCAAGCTTTCTGTTTTAATTCTTTTGCCTCAACTGTACAATCAGCCAGTTTTAATGCAACATTAAGCAATGATTCTAAAGCCTTAAAGAACTGTTTACTAAGTAATCTTAATTTAATGTTATTTGCCAATAGTATTCTAATCTGAAAATGACAGATGAATGCAGTATTTTCCATTTTCCTATCTCAATTTTTTTGTCCTGAAAGCAATTAATCAAGGAGACCAGGAGAAAGTATATGAAGAAAAACCTGTACTGAAGGTACACCACTGAATACTTGTGGAAGAGTGGAGTCAGTGTTTATATTCATAAAGTTTGTTAAATTTACTTAGAACCCTTTATTTTACAGTTGATGTAATCTGCAACTTTAACTCTTGTATGCACTGATCTTTACTGTGCTGTCATTGAAAGTGGATTAGTTTCTTTTCAAGCTCTTTCATTACAGACTGGCTAGGAAGGTGAATGAATGGATATATGACTGTCTTATCTATGTAGACACACTTCCAACTCTTAATAATAAATGTTGTGTTGAATTCATATGCCTCTTCAGACAGAAGCTGAATCTCAGTGCATAAATACTGTCTTTGAAAGCCTGATGTATGAATCCTGATATTTATGTTCCAGTACATTGTATTTTTCCTCACCTTCTATCTGCCTGAAACTGCAAAGACTAGCCTTCAAAGGTAGGAAGCAGCTTAAAACCAGCAGATTTCCATTCCAAATTTTATTTACTACTAATAATACCAAGTTGTGAGTAGCTGATTTCATATTAAATGGATTTTTTTTTCTGATCAGAAATATCTTTATCTGTTTGTTTAAATGTTTCTGTAGCTCAGGGCTGATATTTGGTATTTTTTTGGTGTGTATTACAGTCCATTTCAGGGACTTCTCCTTGGTGATAAGAGCAGAGGAATATGCAACTGTGGTGCCCTAGCAACGGCCTAGGTTTTGCTGATGACAATGGGTTACAAGTCCATCTGAAAAATATGCATTTATGTGCTGACTCATATGTTATTTTTGGATCCCTAGAGACTTCTTTTAGGAGAGAGTGGTAGGTATCATTCAGCTCTGATTAGGCAGCAGAGCAGCATTGTTTGTTTAGACTGGCAGGTTGCCATCAGCAGCTGACATTCAGTTAGACAGGCCAGCTCCTGCCACTGAAGAGCCTTCACAGGTTGCAAAAGACAGTCAGTTTAGAGTGAGCAGACCAGGATATTTTAGATCAGTCCAGCTGTTATGCTGTGATAGAGGAGAACTTATTTTGTAATACCCATTTTAATCAGAGCACTGTAAATCACGAATACATAACTGCATGAGGAAGAGTGAGCAAAACACTGCAACGTAGTAGCTGGGCTGGGTGTCTGCTATTATTTATTGCAGCAGGATATCTTTCATAAATCCAAAACAGACATAACTCTTTGGCTATGAATGAATTAATGTTTCAGATGAGCATTCCAGAAAACGCAAAGATAAATTATTGGCATAATAAACTGAGTTTTAAAAAGGCTTAACCATTTTTATATTAAATCACAATAATCTTGTTTATTTTAAAGTTTGTACTTCAGTTCTGGTTTTATTCATATCTGTTATGGTCCTTGTGTGTGAAATCTGAACTCCAACATACAGCTTCATATCACCTTTCTGATCATATGATGCCATTATTATAAATTAATAGTTTCAGGATGAAGTATGAATGAACCTGGTGAAGTTAGAAAAAGTCTGACTTCATCGTGCAAGTGACTGGAGTGACTAATATTGTGCTGAATTTGACTTTTAGTGTATAATAACATTTTTCCCATATAGATAAGTCTTATTTTGAAATGGTCCTCAGACTTCTGCTTGCTTGTAGCATAATTCTGTCAGTGCGAGAGACATATGCTATCATTTTTCCTGCGGCTGGATTTGTTTTACTCCTGAAATATAAACAACACAGTTACCAGAAAACAGTGCGAATATTGTGACATTCAAAAACACAATAAATCTTAGTAATAGCTTCAAATAGTTGTATTTGCTGATGTACTTGAGAGGGACTCTCACTCACACACACACTTATTAGGATCATGTTTGGGCCATATTTCCAAATTTCTTTATCTTTCACTGAGGTTTTTGAGTTTGGGTTTTTTTTTTTGAGAGAGAGAGTATGGTGAAGAAGTTACGTGCTGTGCATGCCATTCAAGGTTTAAGATTATTTTTTGTTAGGCACTGTGCAAGTATGTACAAAAAAGAGCGTTCCTGCTAAAGAGGTGACAAGCTGACTTGAGAAGGAAAGGCAAGAGATGGATTCTCTAAACAGATGGTGATTATGAATAGCTGGATAATAGTGATGCTAACACACCAACTGCTAAGTTCTGAAAGCTAAATATTTTCATCTTGTATTAAGACTTTTCAAAATATTTATCTTGGCTATTTTATATATTTATGTAATAATTTTAGGGAAAAGCTTCCTTCTATTGTTGAAAAAAATCCATAGAAATCTCCCTAATGGAAAAGATTGAATGAGGTTTTCCTATTATAATCTCTTCTGCATCCTTCGATTCAAAAGAAAGAGGTCTCAACCCACCAGAAAAATTAAGTGCTTAGCAGTCAAACCTATTTTCTTAGGGTCTTTTCAGTACTCTGTAGTACTTTGGGATATCTCTTGATACTGTGACTATTCCTGAAGTCATTTGCCTTCATATGTGCCCATTTTATCACTATTTGGTCAGAAGAAAAGAGCTCAGTGGCATTATTCAGATTCATGGTTGATCTTTCTCATGTTCATTTTGACATCACTTGGAAAAGAGAGCATGTAAGACATTTTCTGGTATGGATCTGGGCAAAAGCATATATTCTGTTCACTTTCCAGCTGAACTTCTACCACTAAGTTGTAATGAATATTTCATTTCCTCTGTAATTAACACTAAAAGTGAAACACTTCATGTGGTTAATTTCTTAAATAAGTTTTTGCTATAACATAGGGTGGTTATTTGCTGCAAGAGAATTTCTATTACTAGCAAGTTTTAGAATCAAGAAGGAAGTGTCAGAGACCACTGCTTTAGGTTGAGCGATTTAAAAAACCTTCATAACCAGCAAATATTAACAGCCAACATATACTTTTGAACAATTTTATAGGACTGTATTTCTGATAAATTTAACAGTTATTTTGTGGTATTTCAAATCACAAGGTAAAACATGTATTACTAGGTCTCCAGCCTTGGTTATAAATATGTATGTATGTATAACTTCAAGTGTGTGTTTTGTGGCATGTGTTCATGAAATTAATTGCCTTTTTATCTTTTTCTTGTGCTTTTATACCTACCCTTTGTTGTCTCTGACCATTTTAAAGCTCATTGTTTTAATTCCTTTTTTAATTCTAAAGGAAAGGAAAAAAAATTAATAGTCAAAATTATGAAACACTTTATAGGAAAAAAACAGGTTTATTTAGAAGTTGATGGTTCATATTGTTCACATTTATAACTTTGTATATTTATAAGAGTCTCAGCTAACTTCTGTTTGGGATTTTTTTTTTTTTTTTTTTCTTTCCAAAACTTATGGTGCTAACTCTACTGCTTCCAAAAACTTTGGCTGGTCAGAACTTCTAGCGAGCCTGTTGCAAGATTTGCTCAACAAAGGACTGAACTGAATTCACTGTGATGAGCATGCAGTGAAAAATAAATATGCTAAGATGTTTGAAACTGGGTAGAAACATTTATATAAGCAACAATGGATGATGATTCTTCATTGCAAAGAGATATAATATAAATACAGGTTGTAAGATTTAAAGTTACGTGAGCTCTTGCAATTGGCTTTATAAGAGAAAGCCCAATGTGTTAGGATTTTTTTCATTTTAAGTAAGTTTTTATAAATGTGATCATAGCATTATTTTTAGGAGATGAAGCCCAATTTTTTTCTTTTGGAGCTAGATCTCTATTTGCAACATCAAAGGCTTATTTTGTAAATTGGAAGGATTTACGTGTGTGGGGAGTGTATCATTACAGTACTTTCATTAATTTTTCAGAGACATTGAAGCTTAATTATGTATTAAAAATGCTGTTATGCAAAACAACTTGCTACTTCTATGGCCATCAACATCTTTTTCTTTCCCCGTATTTATTTGGTTTTACAAAAGATTTCTGGCTTGTCTGAGATGCGCATTGTGTCTTTTTCTCCATTTCTCAGCTGGGAATCTCTTCTGATGTGAAACGTATGTTTGGAAGCTCGTTAAAGATGCTTTGGCATTTTTTACTGCCTTCCTTTTGAGCCTGTTTAGATGGGAAAACTTTCCATTATTCTCGTGCTAGTTTACTCTTTCCTTATCCAGATTAGTCTGTTGAAATGTAACCTAGCGTTCTCTGGAAATTCTCTACTCTTTCAAATCTTTTTGCCTTCTTTATTCATTAGACATATTTTGGCTGTCTAAAAATGCTATTGATTCCTTTAGACTAACTTCTTAAAGATGTTTTTTTCCTTTTGTGACAGAAGGAAGCTCTTCAACTGTTGGTACATTAGCAATGAAAGAGGCTTCTTAAAGTTTATGGATACTTGAAGGGAGATCGAATTCCCATATTTATTGGCCATCAGATTTGGCAAATGCATCTCTGTAACTTCTATATTGCTATTAATATAAATATGAGTCCTAAGAGACTGCAATGCCCTCTTATAGAGCTATTATGTGCACATTATCTATGCATATGGGTAATACAAGATATGAGGAGCTCTTTTCTTTGTCTTAATCTTTTTTTTGTGTGTTTTTTTTTTTTTTTTTTTTTTTTTTCTCCTGAGCAGATATTGCTAATTCTGCTAAATAATGAAATGGTAAAGTTTGCTTTCTCTTTTGATTGTGGGTTTAATTTTGAAAATGGCTTTTTGCATTCTATTCTGTACAAAAGCAGATATAGTGAAGTATATATAAGCAGTCTCAGCATCTATAAATTGTTGGAAATGTCCCACAAAAACCTACTTTTTCCTGATATTTGCATATATTTAGCAGACTAACCTAAGCTTCGGACAAATACTTCAGGTTAACTTTTTGCTTCTGTAAGTACAGTTTTTTCTTTGAAGTCATTGGGACTATAACTGTTTGCCTCAATGACAGCTCTTAAACTTTTGGATGCTTCTGCAAAATAAATAAAACACCGAACAGTTCACTGATGCATCATCTGTTTGTATCTGACAGTTCTACCTGAAACATCTATTTTTCCCCCATGCCTTTTGCTTTGTTCCTTTTTAGCCATTTTGCTGCTTTATGTTCAGAAACATACTTTTAAAAAAATAATGCTGTGTCAACTGGGGTTTGTGCATTTTTTTAGGTTCATGTGAGAAGGTCTGGAGTGCTATTGAGTTTAATGTGAAGCTACACAGTGAGAGCTAAGGTGATACTTGGCCCTAATCACATCTCCGAATGATATAGTGAAAGGTGGAAGCTAGTCATGACAAGGTTCAAAAATGTCCACTTCTATCTGATTGTTTGCTTATGTTTTGTTTTCTCCCTGACACTAGTTTTTCTGTTATAGTGGTAACATCACTTATGTAAAAATTAGTTGATTGGTGATTTGAGCAATGCATTTACAAAAGTATATTTTTTATGATATTATGTTAAATAATTGTACTCTCATTTCTAACATGAGTTCTCTTCTAAATTGTTTTAATTGTTTAATCTCAAATCTCAAACAATCTCTTAATTGCTTTTAATCTCAAAACTTTCCCATTTGTTCACTACCTGGCCATTAAGCTACTGCTCCCTCTGTGTGTTGTTGAACTTGCTCACTGTTACTGTCATAGTGTTTTTAAGGTTTGTTGTTATTGCATGGTTCCTTCTGCTAATGTTCAGCTTTTTAAAAAATAAAATAAAAAAAATATATATTTTGAAGTTCAGCTCTAGGCAAAGATAATACAGAAAAAAATCTGAAAATCTGTTAATCTGGATGCCGTGTTCGAAATCTATACTTTCTTATACCTATTGCACAGTAGCTACTGCTTCTGTTACAGATTTTTTAACACCTGGAGTTAAAAGCCTTCAAGAACATCAGTTTGTCATTGGAGAACTAATGATAAGCTTTCAAAAAAATCTAAAAAAGCAGAGTTTAACTTTCTTTTATAACATATTTGCACACTGTTTTAGGAAGAAACTGTCTGCCTTGTGCTTGTCCCACAGTGAAAATCAAACCACTTCATGGATATTTGTCTCAGTAGAGTTTCCAGCAACACAGAGTATGGTTCATCATAACAGTAGTTGGAATGAAGTTTTTGGCATTAATAACTATCACCAAAAATTTGAGAAATGATTTCTTGGTGTCCTTTGGAGTATGTATATGTCTGCTTTTTGTTTTTCTTAAAGTTAAGACAGGCTCATGTGGGATTTTTCAATAAAGAACTGGAGTATTTCAACTTTAATGATATCTTTTCTTTGCACTGGTTTATACGTTCTAATATTCCATTTAGCTCCTGCATTTTCAGGCTCCTTTTTCTTTTTTCTTTTGGATTTATGACGATACAGTGGACATGTCAAAAAGAAAATACTTTCAGTTCATATCATAGGAAATGCATATAAAACTATATATATATATATATATAAAATGTCTATGAAATGGATATAAAAATAAAGGTTAAAGTCATAACTTTAATTCTCTCATAACATCACTGTTGTTAAAACAATTAAATCAGTGTGCCACTAATCTTTTGCCATACAGGAGATGTTATCCAGTATGTTTCCAAGTGATGCTTTCTTTTTGAAAGTGTGTGTGTGTATCTGTTTTCTCCCAAAATAAAGGTATTTTTTAGGGTGTATTTGCTTGCAGAAAAGGGTTAGGGAGAGAATATACACTAAAATGTTATTTGTTATTTTTTATTAGCTGGCTGGTGAACATTATTTGACCATACATTAGTTTCATTTATTTACAAATTTGTATTTGGTTTTGTGAGATCTCATTATAGCCTTTTATACTTCAATTGTCATAATAGTTTGTTTAAACTTCTTTTTTTTTTTTTTTCTTTTTCTTCTGACAGCTAAACTGCTGGAATTGGGAATTGCTTATTTTTTCCTTGTGTGGCCTGTGTTCCTCAAAAAAAAAAAAAAAAAAAAAAAAAGCTTGCCTTTTTGGTGGTGCCTCAGAGCTAGCTTTCCATGCTGTTACAAGTCTTTTCCCCAAAAAGGAAGGAATAGCTTGAAGCATGCCTACTACAAGAGGAGATTTATATATATATGTTTATATGTTTGTGTGTGTATTTAAATACAAGTCCTATTGCTGATGCTGTTAGTTTTACTTGCTAATATCAGACCATTGAATTAATATTTAGGTAGAAGCAAAGTCTTTTGGATAAACTAATGTTAATACTGGCTATTAATTGTGTCTCATAATGTCTGAAGCATGGGAAGAAAGACTTAAGGAAGGAAATACAGGAAAAGATAGGCCTTTTAATTTCTCTGTGATATTCCACTCCTGGGCTTTTTTTATTGAGACATCATAAATCTGTTTGATCTCTTTTTTGAATCTATTAAGTGACCTTGTGTTGGATACGAATAGCAACAGAGTTTCTGAAGCGGTGGCTGCCAGGAAACTTCACTAGGAGTAGAAAATGTTGACCATGGATATTATAGTAATTTTGGAGCCTCACACTCAAATATCTTAATTGCAGGAGGAGAAAATTATTTGTCAGAAAAGGGAAGGGAAGGGATGGATAGAAGATATTTTTGATAAGCAGAATGGAAAAGGACAGAGGAGAGAAAAAAAAAATAAAAAGAGTATAATACCTGTTTTCAAATGACATGAACAATAAAATAAAAGCAGTTGGAAGGTGACTGCTTTTCACTCTTAACCTATTTGTTACCACGGAAAAATAATTGAAGGGTCAGAGACAGGGACCTGAACTGGAGCATGCTTAATGGCACTTTATAAGGATTTGAGAGATTGTTAGAAGACAATTTACAGTTGTAAACAGCTGCATATTTAATTGTGATCCCTTAAGCGATTTTATTTTTTTAATCCTTAAGATAGAAAGGTTGGTCTGGAGTCCAAGCAACCAGAATAACTGCAGATTACTTTTTCCAGGTAATACTTCAATTATATTTTTATGGTCAAAAAGCTAACTTGGTCATTATAGAGACTATGCAAAGTAAAGCTTAGTGAAACACTTACTTTTAAAAGTCCAAAATAATAAAATTCAGTCAGTGAGAGCTGTTCAGTTCATATGATTAATATCATTTATTCATATTTCTGTTATAGCAGTACAGGCGTTTGGTATGGACCCTTTCTCGTGAAATTTTTCTTCTCTATCTACTTCTGAATCAGGTGTAAGTAGTGCCTATGCCAAATATAACAGAGACTATGTTATGCCATGTTCCAACCAATAGTCTCTTTGCAGACTTTTTATAAGTTACTCTGTAAGTGCCTTCTGTGTGGTAGATAGTTGAAAGAGAAGAGGGAGGCCAAAAGCAAAATACCAAATTGGAATAATATCTGATAGGAGATGAAGGATGAAACAGTATTTCTTCTTGTTGTTTGGGACCTTCTTGGTGCTATTTTTCCTGACACATGTGAAATTGAATTTATTATTACTGGGCTGTAATACTTTGAGCAATCAAATATATAACACTGGCATACCATTCTGGGGCTAAATTGAGTTTTTGTGTGGCTGAATGGAATGCCCATCTTGGTTGGATTGAAAAATGTCATAAGGCTTTTTTTACCAAAGCATTTCTGCCAAGTGCGTACAGGAAGTGGCTTTGGCAGTCATATCCAAACAAGTAACTTAATTTCCTGGAATTTGCTTTTTTGCAAAATGTGGACTGTAGGAAAGAAAGCATAAGGAGGGATGCGAAGGGGTGGAGAAAGGATCGCCCTCAAAAGCATCTAAAAAGAAATTTGCCCAAACTGTCTGTTTTCCTAGGTTTAATCACAACACCTTCATATAATTCAATTTTCAAATTGATAATTTATTTATATAATGGTACTATGAAAAAACTGTTGAACATACCTCTGCATAATTATTTTAACTAGGGTCCATTTTACAGGGGTCCGTTTAATATCAGGAATAAAAGGACATAGCATTTATTGGCAATGCAGCCATAACATAGTTAATATGCTGTGACTGCACAGGTTATAAAGGCTGATAACCGAGCTCAGCTTTACTTATGCTTTTATTTACTGACGTAAAGCAAAGAACAGTGGAAATAGAGTAGATACACTCAGCTGTAATTTTGAGTCAAAAAGGAGACATGAGCAGATGTAATTTTAATCATGTTCTTGTAAGAATATCAACATCTGGCTAATCAGATGCTTTTTTCTGTTCTGTTGCAAGTTCACCTTTTCCTAGTCCAACTTGCTGATTTTGAATCACTTACTATTTTCTGTCCTACTCTTTCCACCTGCTCTCTTCAGATTAGACCAGAATATTTCAATAGCATTGCCTGCAACCTTCCTCAGAGTCTGGAAATCTTGGAAGAAATGCCATTTTCTTGTAAGTAATATTGCCAAATGCTAAAGTTTAGGGAGAAAAAATGAATACTTATGATACATGAAAAGTCTTAAGGAAAAAAAAAACATCTATAAAGCTCATACTTAATGGAGATATCAGAAAATGGATTTTTTTATTATACCTTTTAATAATTTATTTAGGTGGTCCCTAGTAAAAAGACGGGATACTAAACTGCTTAATGTAACTGTTGATTTCTGTAGAAATTATTTCAAGTCATTAAAAATTGCTGTTAATGGCTGTAGTGTAGACAGGAGAAAAATGCTTTGGAAGCAGCTCAGTGCAGTAATTATGGTGAGAGTAAACATAGGCAATCATTGTGTGCCCCTTTCCCAAATGGCAAAACCTGTACATCTTAAGTGATAAACAGCTGCTGCTGTAATTGTAAACTGGGTCTTTTTTTTTATTATTCCTTTAAATATTTTACTCTTAGTGTAATCAACTATTTTTGGTTCTGAGTTCTCATGACATCCTACAGTGTTCACTCTTTCATTATGTCCATAGAGTTGTTATGTGGCACCTCCATTAGTTGGCTTGTTTGCAGTTGTGCCCTCTGACCACTTATGCCAGTCTTGTTATTTCTGAATATACAGAACTTCTAACTAAGAATATTTTCTGAAAAAAAGCCTGAGCTCATCTGTCTCAATGTGTTTCTGATTTTTTTAACAGGATACTAGGAAAAGCATATGGTCTGACGATGTTACTACTTAACTGATATTTGCCATTTATCATATTTTTCCTTCATGTTCACTGTCGTTTGTAGGCTTCCATTGCTGTGCTGGTCTAAATAATAAATAAAGCAATTTGCCTCTCCGTTGCATTATAGAAGCAATGCATCGCGTTTAATATAAACGGAGACTGGCATGCAGGGCATGTGTTTTTTATTTCAGTCTTTATTATTTACTAAGTTTGTGAACTTGTGCAAGTGACCTCATCTCTCTGAACCAGTTACAGTTTCCTCAACTCTAAAATATATTAGGATGGCTTATCTTTCTTGATCACTTTGAGATTTCATGTTCAAAGGCCATCTGCAAGTGCAAATTCTTGTTTTTCTAACATTGAGGAGTAGGTCAAATGACCTGTGAAAGTAACACAGTGAATTAGAAGCAGAGCTCTGTATAAAACCTTGGAAATCTTCAATCTGTGTAATTTATAGCAAGGTTATTGATAATTTCTTTGTTGCTTGCTAATCTATTTGGTAATCTTTGGTGAAAATCTAGGTTAGGCTGGCTGTTTAGAACTCTGTGCCACTATGGGCAAACATTTCTGTTTTTAAAATCTTTGATATTTGTTGTAAATTCTAGAACTAATCTGTATATGAACATGTTCATGCAAAGACGTCTCTGCTTACTCTGTAAAGAAGGCGCAGTAAAGCAATCAGAGTGAGCTGACAATGTTCTGGACAGTGGAAAGATTTTTCATTATCTAGATTTTTCCTCTGCAATGATTGCCCGCTTTAATCACCACTCTTTGCTTATTGTGTTTACATCCAGCTTTTGCTCTGAGGGGGGAAAAATAATTCTGAATGTGGCAGAAATTTTTTGAATCCGTAACTGAAATCAGCTTAAAGTGATGGTCAGTGTTTGGAAATAGAAAGATAATGTTTCAGTTCTCTGTCAGGAGCATTAAAAATAATGAACATGAGAGAACACTAGAGTAAAGTTAGAGTGTCAGGCAGATGTCCTTTTGAATTTAGACAGACTTATTTAATTAGCTAAAGCCTAATACAAGTGGGCTCATAGCTCTAAGATGCAACACATTTGATTTTGAAGTAAGTTCATATGACAAGCAATTTCCATAATATGTTTTGTCCATTTTTGATCTTAAGTAAAACAGTTTATAACCATCAAGTAAATATAGCATACTTGGAATTTGGAAAGAATTGTCTTATTTTTTAATACCTATGTGTATTTCAATACATATTTCCAGGATGCAGTAACACTCCTAATGCTATGTTTTGATATGAGCAGATTTAGTTTGCTTATGTAAGATTGAATTCAATATGTAATTGAATTTCACTCAAATAATTCACATGAAACAACAAGGCTTTTTTTTGTTGTTTTGGTTTTGCCAAATTTAGCTGCTGAGACCATTGCCATTTTCAAAAACCTAGGGGGTTATTTTTGGTTATTTTTTTTTGAATTTTAATACAAAATCCGGTGATCCACTGAGCATCATAAGAATAATTACATTTTTCCTTTTCTTTTTGTGTATACTGTGGATGGGATATATAGAATAACTAAAGCTGAAAATAATTTACGGCAGACTCTGTACAGGGTATTCTTTCAACCAAGGGTATGAAATTTGCTATTGTTATTGTGCAGCTGTATGTATGTTTTATAAATGAAAAATAACTTTAATAATGAAGGTTGCCTTCTAATATATTTTTTACTTGTTCCTCATAAGGGCAGAGAAAGACCATTTTCATCTCCGTGCTTGTGCATGAGTGTTTGTACTTGTTTTACCTGTGTCTAATTTATATGATAGGATTTGGACGGGGTGGGAGGCACAAAATGCTTTACCAATGATT
>JAYECN010414076.1:0-22832 GCA_035222435.1 Microcambeva ribeirae
ACCTCCCTTCATGAATGCTAGGACAAGTTGTTCTCATTTTTCCTCCAGATTACACAAAAGAAGAATCTGTTATCTGCTTCCTTTCTCTTGCTGATCTCTATGCATTAATGGTGAAGTAATTAATACATACAGATGATTACAGTTGATTAATATTTGTTTGCTGCCTGAAACAAATTTGCCCCTGTCAGTAGTGGGGGATCTGCAAAGGATATAGGATTTGCTACAACTTATAACCTTCTGTTGCTAGTGAGAAGAAAAAAAAAATCTATGTTATTAATTAAAGTTTCAATGCTCAAAAGGTAAGGCTCTCTAAGCAATTTGCAAAATTCTGCTCAATTTCGCCCTTTTCAAACTCAAAATCTGAAGAGAAGTAAAATTTTTTAAAGTTTTCTAGACAGCAAAGTTGAAAGAAAATTAGGATTTTCCATTATTCAGTTTTGTTTGACAGCTCTCTTGAATATGCTTGAAGATTTTTTAAGAGTTTTTTTTTTTTTTGTAGTAAGTCTGTGCTTGAACAGAATTCTTTGTCTCATCTCATCCTCTCCCACTCTCTTCCAATGGGAAGCAAATCAATTTAAATTTAAAATGAACTATTCTGCTAGTCTGCTGGGGAACATCTCTCCAGGTGAATTATTAAAATCTATCACTGGCTTTTGAATTGTGGCTAAAAGTTAGTCTGTTGTCAGTGCAGAGGAAATGGATGCCTCTTGAGAAACATTCTTGTCCCAGAAGGTTTGCAGGGAGTTTAGATGACCAGTAAACTAGATGCTTAACTTGTGTATTGCTGAAATCAGGTGAGACAAGTCACATATAAGAGGTTCCTAGATATCTGTATGTCTCATATCTAAATCCAAGCTAAATTACATCTACCTCTAAACAACTAGATTCTTAATAAGTCAAGTAATAGTTCAAATAATTGGTCGTGTTACAAGTAATATGAGAAACTACTTATCTATATGCATCCAGCATTTTTTTTTTCAACTGTGGACTGATCATTGTGTCAGATCTTTCCCGGAGATTTCATCTACTGTTGAATTTCTGCAGATGTATATAATGACAGTGTGTCAGTGGAATTCAGAGCACCCTGAAGCCCTTAAGTATTTTATTTTCTCTGGCTAATTCGCAGACAGATTGTCTTCACTGTTGTACAATAAAGAACATATTTCTTATAAATGGCTTACTACTTCTTCCTGCCACATTCAAGCTGAACTCAAGAGACGCAAGGGCAGAACAATGTTAGCTCACTTTTCATATCTGAGCTCCAGTCCTGTTTCTGACAGAAGTTAGATGACAGTATAAGTTAAAGCCGATGCCATTCCAAGCTTCCTCTTTGCCATAGGGAACAGGATACACTTAATCTGCAGCTGCTTTGCTCCATCACAATCAGGGTCTGCATCCAGTGTATGGATTTCTGTGTAAAGAAAATAACGGATATTAGATTTTTTTTTTTTTTGCACATTAGTGTTAGTAATTTCTTATGACCTTATTTATATTAGCTTAACAAGCAATAGTGCCTCTGCCTTCAGGGTAGATACAATTAATATTAATCTATGCATGTGATATCATAAAGCATCTCACAGTTATTGAAATCAGGCATAGAAAACACCAAATAAATCATTTTCTAGACTACCCAGAGTTGTCCTTTACTATATAGTTTAGTACTTAAGTTGAGACCTTCTCATCCACACTGTATAGTAAAAGCTCAAGAGAGGTCATTCCAGTCAATTGGATCAATGACACAAAAACCAAAACTGCATTAAGTAGGACCTTGATACAATAAACTATGACAACTCTGAAAAGAGCTGTTTGATTTTATTGGGCCATTGATTTGTGGACTAAAGTTTCTCAAATTATCTTCTGTGTAAGACTCTAACAACTACTTAAGAGACATTGCAAAGATTTTGTGGGTCAGTAATCTGAACGCCGCAACCTTGTAAGAATAGCCTTTAGTAACACAGACCCAGCAAAAAGGTGCACTTACTACACTATGTTTATTGTTTGTAATTATTATTTATCTTCAATATATGTGTATGTATTTTGATTGAATACCTCACTGCACTTTCTTATATATTAATTCTTCTTCAAATAGCATTCACTGTTCTTGATCATGCTTCTTTATGGAGTTTAATACCTTTAAATCTGTCTGTCTACTCAAAGTTATTTGTCAACTATTTTCAAGATAATGTGAACAATGTCTGCCGGGGGATTCATTCACACTATTTTACCCAAAATGGGCTGAATTGCTGTCTGGAACTGGATTGCTATGAGAAGTATTATCTTAGAGTGAATGCCTGTTTTTATATCTTCAGTTGTTTTTATCTGTTTATAGTCCTTCTGTCTATGAAGCCCTTCAGTCCATTGGCTCACAGCCTCACCTGTAACTTTGGGCAATAATTCATTGTCCTATTATTGCCTCAAATGCATATTAGGATGTTGTTTTGGTAAGCCACTGAGTTGCCTTTTAACTTGGCTCAGTGTCTCTCTTGCTCCTGTGCATCAGTAGTCAACATAATACAGACAATACATCTGTCTGTCAGAGCCAGACATCAGAACTTTGCTGAGCCATAGAGTATATTCATTATATTACCTTAGATATTTTTTCTTAGCTAGCAGCTTCATGTTCATAACATGGGATCTGTTCTGCATGGGCAGAATGGACTGCCTAAGCTAACTGACAAAAGTTGGTTACCAGACCTTTGATACCGACTGAGTAGAAATTTTCTGAATGATAAGCCACAGCTGCTTAAAATGCAAAGAAATTCATTTAGATGTTAAGTCAAAAATTCAAAGTGGAGGACTCGTCTATTGTATCCAGTTCATAGGTGACTGAGAGAAAGCCTGGACAGGATGACTGCAGTTATACTTGTCTTTCTCCCCTTCTCCCTTTTCCAAGAAAGACCAAGCATATTCACTTGCTTCTCACTAACTAGGCACAGAACATTTATAAGGTAATGTTGAAATAATAACAAGGTGCAGGTTCCATAACGTACCTGCATTCATTGATCAATGAGCAAAGCAAATGCAAATGCAGTAAGGAAGAACTGGGACAGATAAACAGAAAAGGAATGCTCACCCATCTACTGTGCTGATATGTCCCAGGAAATGAGGGATAAGGCTGATGCTTATATGAATAAGGGTCTTTTTAAAAGAATAAATAAACATTGCATCATGTGACACACCATAATTATTTCTACAGCAGTTATTTTTCATTTTGAGTTATGCAGGGAGGATATTTAGAAAGAAGGTATAGAAGGTTTACAGGAAGAGAAACGTGCATGACAAATGGTCAAAAATAGCACAAATCCTTCCTACAGACCAGCTAAGATAGTTCATGCCTGTGTGACTCTATGATGATAAATCTTCACTTTCCTATCGCACAGACTTACAACGTGGATGGCAGTAATATCCTCAAATGAATATGCATCCATAATTTGTTTCACTGTTGTTCTCCATAAGTGGGCAAAACTTCTCTGGCTACCTGGTTGTTTTATCAGCCCCCTAAGAAAATACAAATGCTTTCTGATAAAAGACCCTGTAACATAATTGTGCCAAAACATCCATCATCTGAAAACCTTTTCCATTCTATGTAATGTGGCCATCTCTGCACGAAATGATGCATAAGCTGCTAATAAAGAGGGTTCGATAAGGCAGTCAGCTGGAGAAAAACAAGTGAATCCCTAGACATAAGGAAGGCACCGTGGGATTCATATGAGTGAACTTTTCTCTCATCTGTGATGGCAGAAATAAAACAATCTGGAGAAATGCCAGTCAAACACCACAAACTATAATGAAGTCACTTCACTGACCTGAGTTATCTCCAACTTACTTTGATAAATATAGGACTCAGAATGCCCTGTGAGCTCCCCAAAACTAAGAGGATGTTGGTGTAAGTATTATCTTTGTGTCCTGTCCTCTGGAGGACAGCATTACAAATGAAAGGGTATATATTGCAACTATCTCAGAAGAAAAAGCCTGAAGCAGAAAGGGCTTTAATCTGCTGATCGAAAAAGGATTTTATCATGGTGAATCGAGAAGAGTTGTGCAACCATTCTTTCAGTAATCATCTTCTCCACCTCAAATTCAGGCTGGAAATAGAAATGCAGCAATCAGCAGCCTCCATAAGAAGGACAGCAGCTGAACAACCTGTATCCATGTAGCTAATATTGATATATTTATTTAATTCAGAGTGCTATTATTCTTGTTTTATTGTTGCTATTGTATCACAGGAGTGCCTACATATTTCCTCTGAGATCTGTGTACAACTGCACTACATATTATATAAATAGGATAAGATAGTCTCTGCTGAAGTTAACAGAAAGATGCTTTGATGGAATTTAAATCAGGCCACAGATGTCCTGAAGTCTGCCAAGCTGCACTTCTTCATAAGTCCTTTCTATCTGACTCTCTAAATTCACAGAGGGGACCAAACAAAAACACCAATAAGAGGTTTAACATGATGCAAAATCTCACCTGTTAGAAAAGATGTTAGAATGGGAAGCACAAGGGCAAAAATTGCCTGTGAAAAGTTACTCACCAAAGATATTATGCCAGATGCTGCTCTTTAGTCTTAACATATTGAACAGACTCTGCAGGTTCTGTTGAGCCAGCAAGGTCCCTCCATCTTTGAACATGGGTTCAAACTCAACTCAAAATTGGTATTATTCCTTGGTTAAATCTCCGTGTTCTCTTGTACTAATAGTAACTAAATTTTACTGCTAGTAATAAACATTCTCCACCCTCAAAACATCCCCCAATGTCTTTATCATCTTCATATAAATGTCAAACACTATTTGCTTACATTTGCATAGAGTCTTTGTGCTTGTCACTGTGATTAAAGATCTGGTATCTCAGCTGCACAGCACAACCTGAGGGGGAAGAAGGAAGATTCAGTCTTTTCCTCTCAGGCAGAAAATATTATGGACTTGCTGGCATTTTGGATAGGTGCACTTGTTCTAGGGAAAGAAGGGAAAATGTATTCATTAGAATGAATAAAGGAAACAAAGCAAGTTCAGTGATAAACTATACCTGATACCCAAGGCTAGGACTCTGCATATCCTTTTCCTTTCTCTGCCACTGACTGATTTCATAATTAACCAAACCACTTCATTCTCTTACCGGGTGAGTGTTTCCCCTTCCATAATGTGTTTTAATCTGTTTAGATTTTGATGTCTTCCAAGAAAGGTTTGCCTCCTACTCTATTTTTATACTGCACCTTGCACAAAGTGACAACACTCATTGTTTGAGCTTCTATTTGCTGTAATAATAAATGATTTTGAAGGTTATTAGAAAAGGAAGCAAAAATGCTTGTGGAAATAGATCAGTAATTAGGAAGGATGTGAATGCTTTGTCTGAAGAATAGAGTAGATGTTTCAGGATTTCTGTGAATTGCTCTGTAGGGTTGCTGAGTAGCAAAAGGAAGCTTATCCTTAAGTCTGTTAAAGTTCCCCTTGTTTCTGAAACACTCTGAACGACAGTACGTGACCAGCCCAGCAATACCTCCTCTGGGCCCAGCACCAGTCAGGAGAATGAGAGGCTCCATCTATTGCTAACATCTTGCGTTTCTATAGGTCTTCTTATCAGCAAATCTCAAGCACTTCCCATTCTCTACTTAACCCTGGAGTGCACTGAGACTCAGATAGCTCATGTGTGGCTCCCCATGGCTCTGAATCACCTGACAGGAGCACAGCAAGGTCGTGCTAGTAATAGAGCACCAGGAACAAGCTAGTAGTGGAGCATAAGTCATGAGGAACTGTGCCTTAGCTGCTAGGGAACACTGCTGCACATACAGCCCTCTAAAGAAACATCTCCTTAACCCACAGCATGCAGCTTTGATGTCTTAAAAACTTCCCTTGTCTTCTCGCATAAAATCACCAGACATCTCCCATCAAAATATTTTAGGCCAATGTTTTCAAACTTGAGTGTTAAAAAAATCTAGTTAATCCAAATGTTGGAGCATGAGTTCAAGTGCATAATTTCAAGCACACACGATTAAAGGAATGCTACTTAACACTGTTAAAGAAATCCTACTTATTCATTTATTTTACATGCCAGAGTCAGTGATGTCACTCTGATGATCATCTCATAGTATTCAGAACAGTTCAGAAAAGCATACTCTTGTTGGCTGCAAATTCACTCCTTTTCCGTGACATTGAGAGTCCATATACTGCTATCTGATAGTAATGGTAACAAGGAGCACTATTCTCATTTTATCCTATATGAATTTTGGTCTTTATGTTATTGTGACGTTTTCCTGTCTCAGAATTTTCCTCATATTCCTTTCTCACCCTTCAAAGTCCACAGAAAGGTGCTGATTGAAATAATTTGTAATTCTGTTCTTCCGTCCCCACTGCAAAATTACTTTCCATGTACCTGATATGTATGTTACATATCTCTACTTCTGCCCGTTTTTATCTTCTACCTTATTGCTCTCCTGGTGGAAGTAGACTTCGTGGTGAGGATAGTTATGATGTTTTCTTCTCCAGGCCATGTGACTGTTTTCTGTTACTAGGCTTTCAGCTGCTACCACTGAACAAGCCAGGGAGGCAACATGACATGCCAGCTAGTCAAAGCTGCTTTCTTCAAGTTAGCAGTCTCTAAGCATGTGCTTGCAGCATTCTCTAAGTACCTCTTTCATTTTCATCTTTGGCATTTTAAAGAAATGGCATTCAACCACGTGCCATTGAGCTCTCAGATTTTTTTTCTGCTTTTAATTCCCTTGGAAAGCTCAAGTGACTTCAGGGAGGAGCTATGTACAAATGTTCTGACCTTCATTGCTCTGTGTTTCTCTTAGCATCATCTCTCTTTCCCCTTAAGTACCTCAATTAGCATAATGTTATTCAGGTTCCCTGCTTAGCTCTTTATAGCCTGCACATCTTCCTTGTGATCCCCTGGCTCTAAATGTTCTGCAGTAGTTGCCCAAGATTTGTGCATTGCTAAAGGTTAGTGCACAGTTGTCTCACATCAGAGCAGCCAGGTTCTTCTGTTAGTGAATGCTGTGTAAGGGGTGTACCCCTGGGGAGCTCCTTTAGAGTAAATTAAAGTGTTCCTATCAGGCTATTGCTTCTTGACAGTGTTTTAATGTGTGGTTGAACACAAAGCTGAGAACACTGCAACTACTGTGGGAATGTGGTTCCTGCCCACCAGTCATCTTATGATAACCAATCAGCCTCCATGGAAGCTTACCTCAGCTAATAATACCAACCTAAAAATCAGCTCTTTAGTCTTAGCTGATTGACTGGGTTATTTGGATAGATGATAGAAAGTTTTCAGAGGACTATATATCCTTATTATCTTTGATACCAAAACTAGATATATAATTAAATATTGCAGCGTCTCTGTGTCCTTGAGGCCAACTGGTACATAGCAGGCCACATGCCAACTCCCTCAAGTTCCAGAACAGAGTAGCTACCCCAGTACTTAGGACCAGCAAGGAGAGCCAAGTCCCAGTGCCTGGCACACCCCTCTGCACTCCTTCACTGGCTTGTGTCGATGCAATCCTGGAGTCCAGAAGTGCTTCGGCTGTGATGGAGGTGTGCAGCTTCAGCATGAAATCCCATTAGGGAAGAAGCACTCTTCACCCTAGCTCTCATTATGTGGTTGTGGTGTAGTTGTTCTCAGCATTTACGTATAAGATTTGGCTTCACACAAAACACACAGATGCTCACGCTGGAGCCCTTTTGTCCTCTGTGTGTGGTGACAGATTCATTTCTGTCCTTTGCCAGAAAGTGTTCAAACTTCTACTCTATAGCACTCAGGCTAGAGACTATTTTGGAGAAGATACTAATATTCTTTTGAAGCAGGACTGCTGCATGGAAAATAATTAATATTTTTATACAAGGTAAAGGGATCAGAAATAAGGCTGACTCCATAGCCTTGTGAGATCACCCACTTGCAAAAGGAGTCCTGAGTCTTTTTTCATTACTTTTTTACCTTTAAGGATTTTTCTTATCTTTTGTCAATGCAATACTTTGTGTAGAATACACAGATAAACCCATGGCAGTAAGTTCTGTAGTCCAGAAGTCACAGGCAGATGTGCAAGTGCCAAGCATGCCTAAGCCCCCTCCAGGATCTAGCCTACTGTTCATATTTTACGAAGAGCCATTCAGTCAGTCAATAACTAGAGAGAGTCTGTCGCAAAAGAAGGTGTTGCAGCAGAAGGATCTATCCCAAAGGTATGATAATAGAGAATGATAATATGATAACATGATAATAGAGAATTTGGGTTGTGGTAAAACTTCCCATGGCCATGTAGCAGCACCCAGTCCTTGTTATCTTGTCACTATGATTAAAGGTGCAGTCCCACTCCTGCTTGGATTTTGTCTCTGACAAACTAACAGGAAATGGATCCCAAGATGTAATTAGCCTGACCACTGGAACTGTCAATCCAGCAAAAATCTATCCCAATAAGGTCATCCTACCCTATTAGAACAGAATTTTTGACTTCCTCTTCTAGTTCATGAATACTAATCATTTGTTAATTGTCCGTCTCTTTGATGGAGTGCCTGATCTGCCAAGAGGCATTGCTCTAGACACTGCTTTCTACTGTATATGAAGACTCAAGACTAAATCCTTGCCAGACAGATTCCCTATGGAAACTCATTGGCTTTAATGAGATTGTGTTGCTTGTGAGGTTCTGGCCCTGAAATCCTGCCTGTATTGATCCAGGACCTAATAACTGTAAAGGAGTATTTTGCCATTCTAAGCATTAACGATTACTCAGAAAAGTAAATAAACTCACTGGAAATGTTGAAGTGCAGAGATTCATCTGGATAGTCTATGGAAAGTTATGCCGGTTAAGGAGAAGCAGATAGGCATGTAGCACTCTTTGAACCACAGTTTGTCAGAGGCTCTAGAGCAGCAGATCAAGTTGCTTGGTCACTCTAGTGGGGCTCTAGCATGGGCATTAGCATCCAGCTTGGGAGCAAAGCAGCCTGACCTGCCCTGACCCAGAGCCAGCTGCCACTAGCAGTGCTCACATTCAGAATTATCTACATTACAACTGCACACCTTTTACTCTTTTTGAAAATGCTGACTTATCTATGCCTCAGTTATGCCTTGCCATCTGGGCTACCCAGTTACCTCAATTTGCCATGCACCATTCCTGCTTTGAAATGCGTTCCCTTCTTCCCCTAGTTCATTCTCTGAAATCAGAGGCAAGAATTGCTAGAATGTGTGTACATATGGCTTCACTTTTTTAGTCTCTTACTGAATGGCTGAAGGTTGATAAGTTGCCTTCTCACATCTTAATTTAGGTGAGAAGCTCTTTGCTAGAGACAGTGACCTTTACTCTCTGAAAATGCTATTCACAATTATGCTGCTGTCTAAGTAATGTCTGTGGTTATATTGAGGTGAACTAGGCACCTCGTAAATAATTCCTTTAAATTGCATTACTGTTGAAACAAAGAATAGAGTGAAACTTATTTACAGGAGAGATTTTCTATTTGAAATGTTGCCTCAAAATTTATTCTCCTTCCCTCTCACTCCCCACAGTAAAGAGAGAAATGTAGCACTCAGAGAGAGGATAAAAAAAAAGGGGGGAGGGAGGTTGCTGAATATCTGTTAACTTCAACTTGTCTCTAAGTATTCAGGAATATGCATTTGGAAATAGAAATATTTTGACAAATTAAGTTGTGCAAATATAGATTTATCTAGGATAATGCATTTCATGCATTTTAACAGATACACATCACTGAACACAGAAAAGCTTGTCTATTAGAGCAAAAAAAGAGTGTATCTAACTATACAAAAGTCTGAAATGCTATTAATAAAGACAAAGGAAACTCAAGGACAACAAATGTACTTCTAAGAAAATGAGATGCTACTTACATACTTTTTTTAGTGGATTTAAAAGGAAAAACATTAAAAACACTAGAATATATGATTTCATTCTTACTTTGAAACTTGATTTGTTAGAAGCGTGCATACTAGCTAAGAAAATGAGTGGTCTTTGAAGATATGAAAAAGACTTATGCTAAAGATAAAGCCTTATCTGCAGTTGTGAGACTTTGTTTGCTTTCTGCTTACCACCATTTTCCCATAGCTAAATTTCAACATTTCCCCCACAAAACCAAGTACAGATTTTACGCAGTTCCTTTGTAAGTACTAAAGAGAATTAATTAATTTCTAGGAGTATGGAGGTCATTCTGAATCTTTTGATGGGTAATAATAGTAGCTTGAAAAGAACTACTTTTATTTTTCACTGTTATTTTATTTTTTGAGGTAACCGAATCTGTCATCCAGGACAAAAATAAAGAAATGTTGGCAGCCAATTTGTTTAATGCATAACTAGCTTCAGGCTAATGGATGACTGCAATGTATATACTTCATGGACAGAGCACAACTGCAACAGCTGCTTTATACATGACTTTCTTTAGCTATGCCTCCACTTGGAGATCACATCTAACTTCAAGATTAGAATCTGTGCAATGCCATAATGCAATTGATATTTATGCATGATTACAGATCATTTGTGAGGAAAAAAAAATGCTCATTCACCTACATCTACAAATATAATTCTGCTGGCCCTGACACTATTCTGGGGAACAAATGATTTGGCATATAGCAATTGTGCAGTCAAGACACCACTATGAGTAGGACCCAAGAACTTTTGGAAAAAATCAAATTGTTGGAGGCTGAAGTGCTTTATCTGTGATGACAACGTGAAGGAGCAGGGCTTGTATGAGTTTGGAGAAGAGAAGGCTTTGGAAACAGGGATTAAATAGAAGCTTTCCAGGATATATAGAAAGGTTACTGAAAGCACAGAGCTAGGCTCTTCACACTTCTGCATGGTGGAACAACAGGAGTCAACAATCATAAGTTGAAACAAGATTGACTAAAAGGGGAAAAATCTTTTCTGCGATGATGACAGTCAAGCAGTGGAGCAGATTGCCCAGCGATGTTGTCCAGCCTCCATGCCTGGAGGTTTTCGAGAACAAACTGGCTAAACCCTGAATATCCTAGTGACATGGCTTTGAGAAGAAGTTTGGTCTAGATGAGTGCCGGAGAACGCATCCAACATGGGCCAAAAAGCTACAGAGCCTCGGCATCATTTTCAGGGATTTCTGTGGATCCTGAATTCATACATTAAGCAAACTGCAAACAAAGACTATGGACAGGTGAAACACAACTTTGGGCCAGCCCAAGGATTAACACTTTAAAGGACAAGAATAGATGTGCTCTTTGTCTTCACAGAATGAAGCGCAGAATTTGACTTTGTGATTTTTACTACCCAATTGGATTAATAAGTAGAATAGATGCCCAGCTCTGTTCATCTCTTTTTCTTGATTATGCTGGGAATTTTAAATTCAATTTGATATTTATTCAATAAATACGTACTTTCAAATAAGGTCTTCCCCTTCAAAGCTGTTTTTTTTGTTGTTGTTTTGTTTGTTGTTGTTGTTTTCAGGTTTTTTTTCTAGTCTTTCCAGACACTGCATAAAGCCTATGTGATAGAATCTGGGGAAATGTGTCAAAGCATAACAGATCTGTTTCATTTCAGGAAAGGCAGAGGAATATAGGGAAGTGTAATAGACTCAGAAACCATTTGAGTGTTGTTGGTAAATGTGCCAGGGAACCAGGAAAGAATCTCACAGCTCTCCAAAGCTTTCTTTCATCAGCTCCTCACCTTTAGATAAGTTATAAATTTTATTCAGCTGGAACTTGGATACCCAGATATCTCCATTATCTTCCTGGGAGATTAAGAAACTAGAAAATACCTCTAGATTAAGAAATTTCAGCTAGCAGCTTTCAGAACTGGACGTAGAGCCAGAGAAAAGCCTGTCAGATGAGATCAAAATCTAAAATATATGAATCTGGGATTTCTTAGAAGTAGTTTGCTTTGGAGTCCAAATGCCAAACTAGCTCTCTTATTGATGGGCTGCTTCTGGATCCAGGAGACCCAAACACCACTGGGGTTACTGAGTGGAGATTTTTATCCACCACTGCAACTACCACCCATGTGGAGCTTCATCAAAATGCTAACTACTGTCTTTGGAAAGACTGTGAAAAATTTCTGCTACTGTCCATTGACAACTGCAGGAAACTATTCTTAACTGAGTGGTCAGGATACACAGCTGAACTGTAGTGATTCTATCCACCACAGAAAAATGTTTTCCTTATACACAAATCAGTTAATGGTGAGGACACATTAATGGCTAAATATTGTTGAACTGAAAGAACAACGTTATGCTGTCTCTGAGACTAGAAGACTAGTAATCACTTCTAGCACTTACAACATGACTATAGCAATTAGTACTAGACTTCTAGTTTTCTGTACTCCACAACAAAAAGAAAAAAATAGAAAGTGGGCAGGGACAAAACTGCATCTGGAGTCACACACAAGCATTGTATTTCCTTTCTAGAAGAATCCCAGCACCTATAAGTATTTTTCCTTAAAAAGCTGTTCAAAATGTTTCCCTGAAACAATTTCCTTATAAATTCACATACTCCAAAGGTCAAGCAAGAGCCATTGTGAAATAGGCATTAAAAGAAGCATAAAACTCCTATTTGACACAGAGTCGTTGGCAATTGAAAAAGCAAAGACTGGGAAGGTTAAAGGCTAATTACTAGAAGGAATCTGGCCTGCTGGCCTAAGGTCTTTTGAGTAGGAGCACAGCCAAATGGGAGTTGTGGGATTAATTGGATGAAAGACATTGTCACCTTGACATTCATGAAACTACTTGGGAGGAGCACTGTTTGCTGATATACTGCAGACGGTTCATTTGAACCATGGAGGTAAGATATCTCTTTTCCACAAAGACTTTGCCTTTGCTCTTTAATTGGTGTCAAATATAAAAATTAACATTTTTCAGCAGGAGAAGCCCTTACACATATTTTTTGAAGTTTGTAAATGTCTCTTCCTCATTGGTTCCTGGAACAGTAATGAAAAATAAATGTATATTCCAAGGACAAAATAATCAGGCCCTTGGCTTAATAAAGTGAAGAGAGAAAAATCTGCAAGCTGTAAGCCCCTTTGGAACTCTTTGTGCTAGTGGGGAAATAATGAGCAGTTCTTTGTGCTTCTTATAAATGACTCCAATATCCACTGTTCAGCAGCACGACCTTAACCCAAGCACTACAGTTCTCAACTTCACTTTAACCAGTGAAGGTTAAGTTGTTCATGCAATAGGTGTCTTATGGTCAAGGATGAAAGTGCTTTGACAGTGGAAGGCAGTGCAGAGAAACTGAGTACAGCCTTGCTCAGAATAAATATTGTTTGATGCAAAATTTCACACCATGTCATATTAATGCACAAAATTACCCTTTATGCCCTGGTACGTTTCCTTGTCCTATGACATAAAATAGCAGTTCATAAAAATTTATGCTTCTCTCTGTCTCCCCCTTTTCTCTCTCTCCTTTTTTTTTTTTTTTTTTTTTTTTTCAGGCAAGAGGACAGAATAGTTCCCTAGCAATATTCATACAACCTTTGGATTACTTCTGATGCAGGAGATGCTTGGGCAGCCAGTGAAATGAAGGTATAAATTAGCACAGCTGAATCTTTGTTATTAGTGCTTCAATTCAACTAAATATCCTAAAAAAGATGGACAGTATAGAATAGGGTTCTCTCATTGATTATCTTGCCATTTTTTCACCTCAACATCGCAATGGGGTAGTGCATAGAGGTCCTTTTGAGAGAAATTCATCAGCTCCCAAATCTGCCTCTTGTTCAGTAAGCCAATCTCACTCCCATACAGCTTCATGATAAATGTGATATCTTGGTAAATCTTCAGCCTAGAAAATGTTCCACAGTGATTCTGTGTACATGTCAGAGTTGCCAAAGACACTGTGATTTTTTTTCAAGTATGAAATGATAATTCAGTAATTGCAGTCGATTCACAGCAAACACTTCCAAAGTCATAAAACATCATTTTTTGTTCAGTCAGAAGTTCAGTTTGAACAAGAATCATGGAAAGACTGGCTGACAGACTCAGTTTTCACCAAAGTTGGCTGCAGTAGTTCCCTGCCTCTGAAATGAAATAATGGTGCACCACTCTGTTTTTCCACCTACTTAAAGAAATACTGATAAAAAGTGCTTTAGTGGAGCTAATCATCCCCCAAATCTTTTATTATTTGAATTATGATTCTAACAAAAGAGACTTATTATTTTTATGAAGAGTTATAATTACACTGCAGCGTTCTCCTCTGTTAAATCTTTGGTATGAAATATTCATTTTGTTAAAGCCAATTGGTGTTGCATCACTAATGGAAGTGGTACCAGTATTTCGGGCTCAAAATATTGATGTTAAGTGGTTGCATAAGTAAGGCATAGACAAAGATCCTTTGCTCTTTCTTAAGTTGAGTGGAGAAAACATCTAATGTTATGTTTTAGTAAAAGCAAGTTCTTGTCTGAGCATATCACCTTAAGAGAAGGGAAGGAGCAAAACTGTAACAGCTTAAGAATCTTTTTCTTAGTGGCGTGTTTTCAGAAAGTGTAGTGTGTCCAGTACATGCTGCTCTAGGAGTGATTTTATTATCTCCTACATAGAGGAAAACAGCCAATTTAAAAGTAGAAAAAGCTCCTCAGATCATCAATTTAAGATTTGGGGGTGATATACAAGTTGAATGACACACTTTTATATTCACCTCCATCAAATATCCTATTCAGTCCCAGCATGAAAACATAATAACAGAACAGCTCTGTTAAAGTAAACTGTCATAAGGTGACAAGACAAGGCAAGAGTTATCTTTGATTCACCATAAATCAGAGATGGACAAAAGCCATTTAGACAAAAGATTATGTTTATCGTAAGAATAAATGCATGTGAATTGTACCTGAATACACTTTGTTTAGAAAGCATGAGAGGTTTCTATCTATCAGCAAAGTGTGTTTAACAGCCTAATAAATATGAAAAATATGAATAAACTTAAGATGAAGTTTGAGCAAACTATGATTAGGATTGGGAACATCTTTAGATGTAGGCAAAGTATGCCACTACTTTGGGCAACACAGTGATCGGAGAAGAAAAGTCAGAAATGGAGTAGGTTCCCTAGGCATCTTTATTATTGAGTAGATTAGGGAGTCAAATCCAAACAAACCCTCCAGTCCTGCTCCATCCACTTTATTTATTTCCTCCATTCTTTTCTGCTCTACTGGACCAGGAGAGGCCGTGCTTATGATGCCTCAGCACAACGGAAGCAGGGCTGGACCATAGACTAGATGTGTTCCCACATCCATGTGCCTTGGATATGAGGTTGGGCAGACATGGTGCCTAATGGCGTTGTTAACAATTTCATGCTAGGAGAAAGAGAGAACACATGCCATAATTGTCTTAAGTGCTCAGGAATGGTGGTACTATAGAGTAACTATGGAAGTGAAAGCTGTCTGCACTATGGAGAAAGTTGTACTGTCTAAAGTGGTCTCCAGTTTTGCATTCTCTTTTGAATCCATGTTCTTGACTGCAGTTCTCATCAGTCAGTTCTGTACCAGTCTCTTGAAACATGAAGACTAGTTTACTTATCCAAGCAAATATGAAGACTAGCTTACTTATCCAAGCAAATCCAAGAAATTTGGGTTGACAAAATGTGACTCATGCTCTTTAGAGTCATCTTTGCATAAAATAACTTTTTTTTTAAAAAAAAAAAAAGAGAGAGATAATGAAAGAAATGTCATGGAACCACTGGGATTTTTGAGAAAGCACTATGCCATCCATGTGCCATGAAGATGGGGTTGAGGGAGGAAGATTTCCCCATTGCCACGTTTCTCCACTTGTGAACATGTTGAAAGATCACTCATATGTTTTCAATGAAGTCACTGACAGTCAAGAATGCTGGAGGCAACAGCTGTTGGGGATTGATTTACCCCGAGGCTATTTAATCTCTTAGACTCTCATAAGGATGCTTGCTAGGGGGAAGGTAAAGAAGCACAACTAAAAATTGTATTGCTTTCAGCAGCTGTTGTTATTCCTGAAAGCCAAGAATGGGTCAAAAAAATGTGATGAAAGTCTTGGATTGTTATCAGCTATAGGGGTGGTCAAAGCTTACTACTTCCTCTGGGAGCACGGTTTCCTTTGTGGAATGAAATACAGTAAAATTACTAACTCCATGAGGGCTTAGTTGCCTGGGAGTTACCATGAAGTGTATATGTGCCTTGGAATTTCCAGAATTATAAGTGTATTATGTCAGTCTGCAGTGATACAGGTTGTGAAAGGCGGCCCTTGTGTTCAGTAACAGGAGCTGGGACAATCAGACAGCAGGAAAAGACAGCTTAAAATGTTCATTAAAATGGTGGGAAAAAAAAAAAATGACTGAAAAGCAGAAGGCAGCTGCTGTATGTGTCAGTTACTATTTCGGAACCATCTACCTCTGTGAAATTCTGGATTCTTGTTAAATCTCATTGTCTAACCATGCATTAGGCCTCCACACTTTCAGACTTTTGCTTACGCACATGAAAATGAGATACAGGCATTTCCCAGCAGAGATTTTTTTTTTCTTTTTTTTTTTCTGAAACTACACATTTTCCACATGAGAGCTTTTGAGAGAGAAAAATTAACATGGACCATATTTTAAAGGGGGAAGGCAATAGAGTGCCATCTTTTCTTCTGCTGAGACTTTATGGTTGTGAGTATATAAAATGCCCTGTGACCTCTCAGAGAGTTGTTGCATCATTGCAGCATATGTCTATTCTCTCCAGCAACACAAGTTGCTTAAGAGAGCACTCCATTATGGACATCAGCTATCTATATCCTGACACCTCATTAACCCAGTCCAAATCCTCCCAGTGGCTCACTCAGGACTTATGTGCATTAGGGCTTTAGTTTGGATCAAGAGAACACCTCTGAAGCAAATCTCTCACTATTCCACTTACTGTGCTTCGTTTCACATCATAGAACTTTGATGACATTGAAGAAGAGTATGAGTCAGTTTTCTTCCAGGAGAAACCGAAGGAAGATGTGCTCCAATAGCGTGTGCACTGCAACCACAGAGGGGTCCATGGGACCAGACTAGAGCTAGTTCAGCATAAAATAACCCTGAAATGTGAATAGTATGGACATTTGGTCTTCAGTTTTCAGGAACAACCAAACAGGACTGCAAAGATAGAGTTCCAAGTCTGTAATCTGTGGTTAGAATGGGCCTAAAATTTCTTTAATATTCTTTAGATGATGAAAAATTGGTTAAACCATAGAAAGCATCAAAATGCTCAAAAATAGATGATATACTCTTGAAGAGGATTTATATATGATTTCCTCCTGTGAAAAGGGGTTAATTGTACAATGTATGTAGTCACTTTCTGTAGTGCCTTGGGATTATTACTTAGTCCTATAGAAACCCAGAACTTGGATTCATAATTGAAGTTTATCCAAGCTATTCAAAATTTATGGTTCTGAGAAAACTAAAAGAAGGCAGTTTTTGGTGAGTGATTGGGACTACAGAGAAAGAATCATCAAATTACTGAAAATGCCTGTCCCACAAGTACTTAAAGTAATAGAAAAATAATCCTTGTGACTTTTCTACACTTCTCCCTCTGGGACAAAATTGAAATGGGAAATTAAAACAAGTGAATTATGGACTATATCCAACAGAATCCAATAACAATCTTTCCGTTGATTACCCCAAAGATTGGATCAGGCTTATAGGTACAGTAGTCTTCAGAATATTACATAGATTCACAGTACTCTGACTAGATAGGTATCCGATACCATTTTTATCCTCTTGTCACTATGCTGACTGGCATTTTATGTTTATGACAGAATATGAAGGTTGTGCAGCATAATAATTGTGTAGCAATCCAAATAAGAAGTGTCATGAAAAGATTATTTTATTTTCCAATTTCAATCTAAAAAAAAAAAAAAGGAAAGAAAATATCTAAAACCTTTTAACTATTTCTAAAAAGATGAGACTAAAGTGTAATAATGTAATAATATTGTGTAGAAGGACAGAATACTGTCAGAATATTTGACACTTACATGTTTTCCACTCTTTGGCACTCTAACAGCATATGCCTTAACTTAAAACTTTTGCTGAAGTATATCCTCTTTTGGGCCATGGATAATTCTTGTTCTCAGAGGGCCTCCTGTGTAGGTGCCTGTCTTCTTTGTGGTAACTTCAGACATAAAGGAAGGTGTACAGGGACCTGACCGAAGCTCTGGCTAGTTCCACTGGCTGTGGAGTACACCCTTTTCATTGGGCTGTTCCTTAACACCTGAAGATGCAGGATTTGTTCAAATCCAACTCCAATATTTACAAACCCTGATCCAACAAAAACTTGTCCTTGCATCACAATTTGATTTTCTGCAGGACAAATTTCTTTTCCTGGTAGAATTGCCCCTATTTTCTGTATTTTCTGTTCCAGACACATCTGAGGAGGCCGCGGTACAGCTGAGTCCCTTGCCACACTGTAACAGCAAAGAAGTAGTCATATTTTCTTCAGCCATGAGACAGAGCAATTTCCAGATTTAACTTGTAAACAGTTTTTCAATTAAAAAATAAGAATTGTCATTTTTATTTTTACATAGAAGCATTTCTATTCCTCCCACAGAAACATCCTAGGGTTACTCTATGACATCCAATATTTACAGACAAACCTTTCTCCAGAAGGACATTTGTTTCAACAGATAACGAAGTACCAGCACAGACACTGAAATCATGAATACACAGTCATCTAAGTTTATTCTTAAGTACAAGCTCTGTTCATATTCACTTCACAAAAGGCCATTTTGAAACCAGGCCCTGCTCAAGCAGAGCCTGTGGCCATAACCGGAGAAGAAGAAGAAAATCTTCCACTCTCCCTTGGCCCAGAGCTAGCTTTGCCCTATCGACAGTTTGCAGAAGCTGGACATTGCAGTGGCCAATCTGGCTGAGTCCTTCATTCCCATCTCACATTTGCTTTTGGAGGCAGCATTCTGTGTCCAACACTAGGCAGATAAGAGGACAGGGCTCTTTCCTATAAGATCTCAGTAGAACGGGAAGAAGTTGATAGAGGAAGATTCATCAGCTGAGCAACAGACTTCTCATTGCTACTCTAATGACACATGTAGGTCAGGTCAAAGAGCATGGTCCCAATGCCAGTAAGTAGCAGTATGTGGACTTAACAATGGATCCATTTATATTATGAAATATTTCAGTGTGTTTGTTCTTATTCCATGGAGTTCTCAGTAAGAGCTAATCCCGTTATAAATTTGTGAGTTCAAGATCTTACAAATCAGATAAAGCACATAATTCAATACTCTATATGTTTCTTTTCATAGACTTATATTTTAAAATTTAGTTTTATAATGCACCTGTCTTGATCAGTCCTAGAGCATATGGAAAAATGCAGCTCAGTTTCATGCACAGAGTCAGGACCATGATATAATCTCATTGGTCTCTGGACATTTTAAAGCCTTCCTATAACACAGTCATTCTCCTACATGGGGTCAAGGAGACAGTTGCTTCCGTCTTGTTTTTGGGGTGTGAAAATCAGCAGGAGAATGTGAAAGGCTTAGAACATGCCATGCCAGAGAGTAAGTCTCAGCTTGCAAAGGAGACTCTAGTTAGGCAATGACAAATTCCTTCCTTTCATTAGAGACAAGTTCCTCTGCCTCAGGAGCCTTCTCTGGAATGTGACTTTGAGCCTGAAGGTCATCCTAATGATGGAAAAAGAGATCTTGATGGTCTAAAGCAAAAGCCTGTGAAGCAGCTTTCTCAAACCTCATAAGCCCCTTGTAGAGGAATGAGCAGCAGTCTGTCTGGAGTGGTCGCAGAGCTGTGAGTGTTCTTGCAGTGCAGTGAGAGGTCACCTCTCAGGGCAAAGCACAGAGAGGCAGATAAGAAACCACCCCATCATTTCAAAATTTCAGCAGTGCTAAGTGGCATTTTTCACAAAGCACACGGAAAAGAATAGTGAAACTTCTGTAGCCCTTCCCAGTGCTGAGGATGCATTCGGGGATGGTAGAAAGTGAAGCAATAAGCTGTAGTTCTCAAGGTCTGTAGCACAGCACCTGCCTCTAGTCTCTGTGGGACTGAAGCAGGGCTGGCACCACTGCCAGATCCAGCAAGACACATCGTCCCATAAGGGATAGTGAGATAAATGTGACCAAGTCCTGCAGAATAAAGAAGAAGATGAGAGGGAATAAAGGAAGAAGATAAGAGAAACAAACATATTGATTCATTCAGCCTCATCTCCTACAAATGAGAAATGAGAGGAACCAAAAATTCAAAGAAAAACACTGCAAATGGCACGCTGTCAGTCCCTTTGCATCCAGACAAGGTGGGCAACGCATGGCCACCGGTTATACTATAGCACAAAAAGAAAAAAAAAAAGAGGCAGATTCAAAAGAGGATAGGTCTTGGACATGAATTAGAACATATCCATACAGCAGGAATTTAAGACTTTGAATTTAGGATCTTTTCTTAGTTGGATATAAATGCCTAATTACTTGCCTACTATAAAAGCCTTACACTTGCAGCTAACACAAGGAGGTTTTTCTTTCCCGTGTCAGCACTGCAGACTGGTCTGCAAACTAGACAGCCTGAACTTTTCAGGGCAAACCTTCTAGTTTCTGAAATGTTCCTCTTACCTCTTAGAGTGTCTTGGTCATAAGAGCGAATATCCCAAATCCCCTAGCTTCCAAATTAGCAGATGTCTTTTTACAGAGTAAAGCATTTTCCTGCTGAAAATAAAAAGGCAAATTAAATCAGTGTATAAGCAGAAAAGTGTAAATTTAAATAGACAAACATTCATTTAAATAGAAACTATCTTATTATAGTAGCATTAGTCCCAAACTGACAGCAATGCCCTTAAAAAAAATCACATTGTTGTGGTAAGTCAAATGTGGATGCTTTCCTCTGAAATACTGCTTTATATGAAATGTCTTGAAGGAGAGCTGAGTTACTAAAATATGTGTGTTTGTGTGTATCTGCGTCTGCACACACGATAGACTGGAGGCAAAGTGGAATGTTTGTCACACAGGGGAATCTCAGTGTCCCAGATTACTGCAAATGGGGTGAAAAATTATAAAAATTAGTACTATGCCTGGTCCTATTTCTCAATTCCTCATGGAGCCTGGAGGCACAAACTATTCAGCAGCTGGGCTGGGAAAGAAAATTCCCCCTTCATGAAACATTATAGCACTGTTGAGCACATTATGGTTGCACAAAACTTTTCATAGCATCAGCTATTTTCTGTTGAGAAATGTTTCTGTTGTTCCTTTTTTTTTTTTTTTTTAACCCGAAAGAATAGCAAGTCATGAATAGCATTTTGACTGCTTTACGTGTGGGTCTGCACATCCCCTTAGTCCCAAAACCTGCCAGAGGTTTTCTGAACAAGTGCACCTAAGCACAGGGCAGGAGCACCTTTCCCAAAGTTTTAAACTGCTCCTTATGCTTTCTCAGGAAAATTACAAGACAGATTTATAAGGAGGAAAAAAAAAAAAAAAAAAAAGAAAAGAAAAAGAGGTTATTTTTGTGTGTGTCTGTTTATTTTGACACTTGGAGACCAAAAATGAGGGCTTTGTTGTAGGCTTGCTTTCATTTCTTTATTACCTGTGAAATTCTGTGTCTGTGTGGGATGTGGTGAATAAATACTTGTATTTGTGCTTTACCTTTCCTTACCTTGATTTCAGGGTGATTTCAGAGCTACTAGAGAGGTAATCCTCTTTATGTACTTAACCACAGCACCTTAAATGCTAGAGCTACCTTCCCTTTTCTCCAGGACATCAAAATAATAACCCAGACGTATCATGGGGATCAGAAGATGAAGATGCACCTTTCCGTGTTGAAGCTAGCTATAAAAGCCCTGTAATATACACCAAGTATGCCTGAAAATGAAGAGCCCTTCTGCAACATGCTCTTCCACTTCCTAGTGGGGTTTGGACTGGAATGGGCTGGTTTATGGGGATTTGTCTTTCCACTACAGTGTCAGGATAGCTTAAAAATACTAATTTGAGAAGATACATCATACAAACATGAAGCAGAGGATAGCATCTTTAGGAGGATGAAAAGATGAGAAAAAGATTTTCAACAAATTTCTCTATATAACTGCCAATTTTGTTTGCTCAGCCCAAGACACTGATTTTTAGAGTGCCAATAAAAGCTGCAAGTATTCAGTGTTTCAAGAAAATAGGTCCCAATATGCACTATCATATTTCCCACATTTTAGAAATTCATTTTGAGTCTGAATTCTTAGAAAAGCTCCTTCAATTGGCCTCCACTTTATAACATCTTCATCTTAACTTTTTTTTCTATCATCAAAATTGTATCTTTAAAAATAAACTACAGAGGACATATCTGAGATTTCTCCTCCTAAAGTGAACCAGTCCATTGAGGTCAGCTAGTCACAGGAGACGGAGTTCATCTTCTTCACCTCAGAAGGAATGCTTGGAGATAGTAACTGATAGATATCATTATTCTGTCTGAAACCAATGTCATATCCATTACCTGCATCTGCGTGGGTAGAGAAGAGTACTGCAGAGGGCTGAAGGTTAAAAATGCAGCAAAGCTGAGAATTTAACCTGCCTGACAAGTTAGACAAGCGACCACTTGTAGAACTTTGTCTACCCTTGAGACAAGTACTTTTAAATGATCCCCCTTTGTGAGCTCAGGGATCTTGTAGATTGCCTTTTCACCTGGCAATGGTGTTAGGCCTTAACCAGGGTTGTGCATTTTGCTGGATGTAATAATATAATGGACTAAAATCAGGACCCTTATTTGGATGCTTGAATATAAAAAAGCAAAGCTCTTTTTCTATGAGTTTTGTTGGAAAATCTGCAATTGTCCTGAACATTAACGAGAAAAGGGCTTCAGCAAAGGCTAATCATCTCCACACGAGGAAGAACTTCTTTCCTGTGAGGGTGCCAGAGCCCTGGCACAGGCTGCCCAGAGAGGCTGTGGCGTCTCCTTCTCTGGAGATCTTCCAAACC
>JAYECN010414182.1:0-22832 GCA_035222435.1 Microcambeva ribeirae
GCAGCCCAGCGCGCGTTCTGTTGAGAGCCTGGCCAGAGGTTTCTCACAGTTGCACTACAGAAACTTGAGCATCTTGGCAAAATCTGTGAGTAGTAACCACCAAAAGCGAAATCGGCTGCTGCCTTTAGAGCAGCAGGAAAAAGAAAGGTGCAGATATTTATCTCTGTTGTTTGAATTGCAACTTTCTTTAATCCCTTTTCATTCGAAGTTGTCATCTTGAAAGCTCTCGTTGTTTCAAATGGTCTCTAAATCCTTGATTTCAAGTGCTCAGAGAAGCTCCTCTTCCCTGGGGCTGGTCTGACAGAGCTGCCTATGCCTATGGGTGCTGTTCACCCAGCTGCAAGGGGAAACCCCAGGCTGCAGCTCCTGCATTTGGTGAAGTTCAGCACACTGGTGAAGTCTCAGCTGTGAGGGGAGTCAGACTCAAGGAACTGTCTCTGGAGATTAAGCCTTGCTAGAGACCCTTCTTTTCCTATGGCAGAAGATGCATTAGGGACATACTCTGCCAGTGATGTGGACTGACAATAATTGGGATCCACAGGAAGAAAAAATTCAATCACAGGGTACCTGCAAGAATAAAAAGCAGTGACTGTACATAGTAGCTAGAGGAATATTTTTCTCCGAATGGATGCTAGAGGAGCATTTCCTCAGAGGTAACATGGATATTTGGTTACCAGGGTGCAGATAGCTCAGTTCAGAATAATAAAATGAACTCAGTAATTATCTAACCTGAAGCTGGGCGAAGATATCAGAGCACTTAAGGCCTTCTACTGAGTACAGTCAGGTCTGTTAATCAGCATCAATAGTCAGATCTTGCTCATGTCTTCACTGAGGGAGAGGAGGTCCATTAACTCAGTGCTGGGGGACCAGCTGTGACTGAACAAGGGAGCCCAGCATCATGTGCTGGGTCACCAGCACCGCTTCCTGCAGCATCCAGGTGCTCCACAAGGTCTCACATGGAAGTTCTGTCATCCGTCATTCCTTCTTATCCCCAAAGACTTGCCTGGCGCCAAGCCTAAAGGTAGGAAGCGTCCTTCTCTCTGAACCTCTGTAACCTCAAGCACATATGTGAGCATTGAAATGAAAACCTGAGTCTGAAAGCTGAAGAGGAAATGGAGATGGGAGCATGAAAGCTCTGTGAGTTTTTAAACACTCTCGTGAATTTAGCTTTGCTGAAGAGGGAGGGCACTTAGTGATGGGATAGGTCTTCCCTTTTCTAGAGAATTAAGTGGGCTGGGGAGAGGCCTGTTGTGGAATCCAGCTCCGTTGTGCTATTCCAGCCAGCTATTCGGCTGCATTTAATACATTTACAGCACCTCAAAGAGGCCTTGCTCAGAGCAGACGCCTGCATTTGGCAGCTGCTTAAAGCAGTCCAGATGGGATCCTTTTAAGAATTACAAACTGGTATATCTCACTTTGGGACAGGAGCCAGCAACAACAAGCCTTCCCTTCTTCTCCATGCATTTTCCATTTGTATCCCAACATGTTTACTTTGCTGCCCTTTACTCTAACTTTTTTTTTTTTTTCACTACAACTTTCCATAAAATTAGTACAGACCTTTCATCTCCCTCTTGAACAGCTGAGACATCAGGAAGTGCTGGAGGAGTCCGGCCTCGTAGTCCTAGAGCTGACCAGCTCTGCAGGATTTTCTCCTTCAGAAGACAAAGAATGAGGTGGGGAGGGGAATTACACTCAAGGAGACACAGAGCTTTACTGCTCCGCTTTGGGGAGGAAGTCTGCAGGTCTTGATGCTCTTCACAGCTCTCCAGAAGAGTGGGCTTTCTCTTTGGGTCCATCTCACCTGCCTCAGCACCTCGGTGGAAAGGTGTTCATATCCTCTTCAGGCAGAAGCAATCAGTGCCAAGACTTCTGCCTGTTAACGTGCATGCTAGGGCTTTTTTTGCTTTTGAGACTCGAGAAATGGAGTAGCTTTGATTCCCTTGTAGCCTCCGATTTTTTGATAGTGGCCAGGAAGCCAGCTAGTTGCCAGGTATTCTGCTGCCACCTTCAACTGGCAAGTTCATTAACACTGAAGATTTGTTAGCAGAGCCTGAGGGACTGTTAAATGTTACTTTATCTCTGCTCTGCCACTCAAATCTCCATTCACATTGCTCAGTATTATGTTCTCAAGCAGTCCTTGTACACTTTCTCCCTATATATTTCTTTTATCAACCTACCTCCCCAAAAACTCCCACAAGTATACTGGGGTCCACCATCCTTAGTATTATCTCTTCATGAAGGTATAACTATCACCTGAGAGCGGGTTTGCAATCCTAGCCACACTCATCCAGCAAATGTTGCAGCAGCTGTGAAAGAAAACACCATTATTGTTGGGTGTGTGATGGAGGGGTATACAGCAAGCTCTTTGCAGCCTTTGAGGATAACTGCAAGGGATTTTATCAAGCCTCAAGGAGTCATAATATACCAGTCTGTGAATGGTGATACAGGTGCCCAGCCCCAGGGAGAAGTCAACATGTCCCCCTCAATGGTGGCACAACCCTGATTCCAAGCCATGGGCCCAATTCCTACAGAAAACAAGCTATCAGCTCCGCTGCCAAAGAGGTTCTTCACTGCTGGTCAGTTGCTGCTCCAGAGGTGTCACTACCAAGCATCACATTGGAAGCACCCTAACCACCACCTACCAGGGGCTGCATCGCTGAGGAACTGCCCAAATACCTTTACCATAAGCTCCAAATCAAACAGAAGATGAGAGCATCAGGAATAAATACTCTCATTATAAATACATCAGAAAAGGCTGATACAACTACTGAGAGTTGCATAAATCTGCAAAAACCTTGGCTCTGCATAACTAACTTTGTAGATTTGGATGTTCAAGGCTCTAGGAGCACCCCAAGTAGTCCAAACAGTGCCAGAATCCCCCAGACTGCTGCTCTCCAGTAGCTGCAGCATCAAAGAGCCTGTGAAACACGTCCTTCCTAAGGAGCCAGAGTGCCAGAGACTCAGTGATATGAAGCAGCCAAAAACCAGAGGAGTTGGAATGTAGCTCCCTTCTATGGGGAGCTACGAAACCGCCATCTCAGAGCTGGACTGCAGAGAAAATAGGACACCATGACCCCAAGTGACTTTTACAACTGAATTAAAAAAAAAATAGCGTGTCTATGCTGAGAGTCTTGAAGGATCTTTCTGTGGATGTTTTAGGGAGACCTCAGTTATCAGTAATCCAGGTGATGTTACCTGCCAGCCAAACCGTGAGGTCTGAGATCCTGATGGGGAGCATCCCATCAATGAGTGGAGTTTTTAACACAGTGATTATGTAAGGGATGGATGGTCCTACCTGACTGGTCACAGGAAGAGCCTGTAGTTGTAGCAAACAAACAGGGAGAGCATCTGGACCACCCTTGTCCCCTTGACAGCCCAGGCAGCCCTCAGTGAGGGTGGGAAAATGCTTGATTAAAGAGTTTGGCTTGACTGTTGGCAGTAAAACTCAGAGACAGAGAACTGTTTCCCATATTGTCCTAATTACATGCTTCTTGTTTAGTTCTAGAAATTGTTGAAAGTAACTCTTTGCACCTGGTTCTGTGGAGAGCACAGTTATACCAGGCAGAAACAACCACCAAAGAAACCAGGAAAGCATGCAGTGACTCAATGCACACCAGGTTGTGAAACAAAAAGAAATAATTCAGACTTCCTTTAGATGGAAAACTATTAAATTCAATAGAGGCTTTGGTTTAGGAACCCAGGATATGAAAGGACTGGTTTGAGTCTGGACAGAAGCACCTGCTGTATATGCTGTTGTCAATATTAATACTGATATATTTTTATTTACAGGGAGAACAAGGTGATGACGGGAAGGTGGAAGGCCCCCAGGGACCACCTGGAGACAGAGTAAGATGTTAAATCCCTTCTCTGATCAATCCTGGCCTGACTTTTGCAGGTGCACTAGCTGAGTTGCTTCTGTATTTGTAGAGCATGCAGAAGCCATACAAATTCTATGGATAATAGGGGTGTTTTTTTGCACTGACCTTAAACCTTTCATATGTTGTTTTAGGGCCCCATTGGTGACAGAGGTGATAGAGGGGAGCCTGGAGACCCTGGTTATCCTGTGAGTCTTACTCTCAGTATGTGATTCACAAATATATTGTCTTGGGGAATTGTTTTCAATCTGCACTGGACCACAGAACATCCACCTTTCATCTAGTTGTCATGATTCATGGCTGAGTGTTGTCCGTGTCCGCTGTTCACATGACTGTATTTCAGATAAGAAGAAGCAATTCAGCTATCTTTACCCAAAGAGGTAAAAACTTTGCTGAAGGCAATTGTGGGTCCTGAATATCAGCATCTCGTAATGCCAAGCACCCACTCACTGGACAAAAAGAATGTCAGAGGCCCCTGGACACTTTTGCAACAAAATAGCTAGGAACAAACTAACGTTCCCTCTCTGTTTCTATTCAAGGGTCAAGAAGGGCTTGATGGAGAAAGAGGAAAACCTGGACAGCAAGGTTTACCTGTAAGAGATACTGCATTATTGTAAGCTACCCAATGTCAGATGCATGTGAAAAATAGGTGCAAAAGGGAAGGGAGGTAGAAAGAGCTGCAGTAAGAAATATGTGCATTCTTTGCAAGGCTTCTAGAAAGAATTATGGATTCAATCTTGGGGTTAAAATCTTAGAGGTCTGTCATATGGCTTAGAAATAGGTAAAAATGCTGCATTCACCAGTGTTAGTTAATTTATTCTGAGAGGTGATAGCCCCTGAGATGTGAGGGACTGATAGATCCTAGTTCTGCATATAGCTTGTACAGAGCCTTTCTCAGACCAGGCTCCTTCCTGTCTGCCTCTCAGCATTGTTTTCCAGGAGCAATCTGGAATTTAGCGATGATTTCTCTGAATACAAACACTGTCCAAGGAGGGAGTGCATCACTTCTATAAACGACACCCTGCTAAGTGCTCTCCGGAGACATTTCTATGCTCCTTTTTCCCCAGGAGGCCTGTCTGGGCACAGCCTGTTCCCCTGAATTGTTTCCACACAGTCAGTGTTGTCAGGACCACAGAAATATGCTGTTTGCTATACTTCATGCACAATGCTGCCAGAAGAGAATTTCAAGCAGATTTTTCTTGATCATCTTTTCTAGGGAGATCCTGGACCACCAGGCCAGCCAGGAGCAAAGGGATCCAAAGGTGATGTGGTAGGTTTCCGCAGGGTGGATTTATAGCGTCATAAGTGTAAAGAAAACAGGACTCTTATGTTTTCCTCCAGCATATTCGATTTGGCCTATGGTTTATCCCTAGAAGGACTGTGGAGAATTTAAAGGGAGGGTAATATGTATTTGAGCGTTTAAGACCAATAGTTTGTTGGTTTTATGGAGCTGGAGAAGATTAAGGCAATTCTAGCTCCAGCACGGGTGAATCTGAGGCAGGTTCTAAGTCACTGCCTCGGGTTGTGTCTTTTTGCCATACCGCTGTGTTTCCTGCCTCCAGCTGGCTTTCCTGTCTCAAGGATAGCTGAGCCAGGCAAATGTCCTGCTCCCTCATTTGGGCCATACGCTTTTCTGGCTTGAAACATTCCAAGTTTGGAGTCTACTTAACCTTAGAGTTCTTCTGTTTCTTGGAAGATTCCCTCCCTCTTAACTTCTTGCCCTTACTGAGCAACAAAACACACCACACATGGTTCCTCCGAGGTTCAGTGACACCTGATACTTTCTCCTGCCTCCACATCTGGCTGAAATGACAGCTTGCTAATTCTTCCCAGTGGTCCAGGACTTCATTTGCTGAAACACAGGCACATGACCTCAATACTCAACAAATTCCTGCTCCCTCTTGGCAGATGTAAGGGTTTTTAATCTGACCCCATTGGATAAATGCCAGAGGATCATCTAAATTACAGTAGGTGTTTTTGGCAAGGAGTATCCCAGGTGATAAGGTAAATCAGTCCTACCCACCAGCGGATGATTGGAAGCTGCATTTGGGTCAGTGGAGTAGCAGAGGAAGTGCCCCTAGGAGTTTCTTTCTGTAGTTGGCCTGGTCCTCTGCAGAAACAATGCACAGAAAATGCAATGCTCTAATCTAAAAATGTATTAGGATGTGACCTCACTAAGAGAGCCCTAATGAAGGTGATGAGCTGAGTTTTCCATTCATTCTGCAGAAAGTAATCCTTTTTACAGCTAATAAACCGCAGAGATGTTTCTTTTACGTCTTTATTCACAAAGCAGAGTTTTGCAAGTTTTAGACACAGGACACTTAGTGTTTTAGTTTCCGTCAACTTTTCAACAGAGAGGGAGTAACCTAGCAGGGAAAAGGCTCAGAACAGCCCTTATTGCATGCCCTGCAGGTTTGCTAGTTGCTCAGTACTGCACTGTGCTGTCAAGGAACTGACAGAGGACACAGGTTTTAAGCATTTTGTTCTAATGTTTGCCAGCGGACTGAGTCTTCCTCGAGTTCATCCTGCTTTATTTGTCCTCATCTGCTCAGTATTATGAAAATGTAGGTCCTTGCCTTCTAGCTATTCATTCCTGCCCTAGAACTCACAAGACATACGAAGAACCACTTGTAATAAAACCAAATAGCAGTTCATCTCCCCATGCTGCAGCAACTTGGCTTTATAATCTCCTTTTTATAAAATGTTTTTCAAACGTTATCTAGAGCACACCCTGAAATCAGGCTGCAAAGTGGGGTTGTGTTAGAACTGCTGCAATTTTAGATGTCTGTCTGCTTTGTCTGCAGGGTCAAAAAGGAAAGCAAGGAGCACGAGGCAGCGCAGGGAGCAGAGGCTCACCGGTAGGTAAAGTTTCAACTTTACGCCCTAGGAAGTGCTGTGCAGGCACCTCCATCATTAACATCTTTGTGATTTTAGGGCACCCTTGGGCTACCAGGACCTAGAGGAGTGGTGGGCAGGCAGGGTCAGGAGGGTGCCCCTGGAGTGGACGGAGTGCCCGGGAAGGATGGTGTGCCTGGGACGCTGGTGAGTTTGCAATTGTAATTTTATAGCACCAAATGCAACTAAGAGCTGGAAAACTAAAAATTAGCACAGGAAAAGTGGATATAGTCCAACTATAGATTATTTTATGCGCTATATTCATAGCATATAAAGCTATATAGATGTCCAGCTCTTTTATATGTAGCCAGAGTGGACCGTGTGTTGCTCTTAAAACCTGCATGCACACAGAGGCAGGCAGATGGCTTTGCATGGCCAAGTCTCCACACAAAATGATGCTTCTTGGCTGACAAGCAGATGCTTATATGCCCAGATCTCTCTGCATATGTCTGCAAATCCACCCGTGCCACAATGCACGCATGCTGCTGAACACAGAATCGCACCACTCGCCTGTCCCTGCACAGGCAGGTGTGCACAGGTGGAGAGAGTGTCTTGTTTCCCTAACTTCGGCTGTGTCTCTTTTCCAGGGAGAGCAGGGAGATGACGGGGAAGAAGGTGTAACAGGGATGTCAGGCAAAAGAGGGAACCCAGGAATACCAGGACTTCCTGGAGCCCAGGGACCACCAGGATTTAAGGTGAGTTTCTGGTTCCATAAGATACTGCTCCTCACAATTCGCTCTGTGAGCCTGGCTCCCTTGGGGTTTTAATCTAGAGTTTGGAATCTCTAGGCTCTAATAAAGTTGAACTCCTGCTGACATCTTTCACTTAGCTGGAGGCTTCATAGGTCTTTCTCCTCATCCAGCCATCCACTTTATAAAGTGAAATCTCTAGAAGCTGAATATCCTGGAGACCTTTATTCCTTTGTCGAAGTTAGCTGAGTTCAGGAGTCTCCAGATACACGTATCCATACTACAAATGCTCCAGGCTCATTTCAGTACGTACCCAAATGAAAAAAAGGGACCTTGGAGAAGTTGCAATGGTCCTGCATGCAGGAAGTCCAGGAGGGATGACTGCTGGAAACTCAGGAATCCTTCACCTGCTCCCTGTGAGGCCTGAACTGCTGATGAGAAGATTGCACTGCTTGTTTCCTTAGCATGTATTTACAGGACTGGACTTGCTGAAGCCGGTATGAGCTTGAGCATTGCTCTGGGCACAAAGAGACAGGGAAAACTTTCTTTGGAGCCCTTGGGTTTTCTCACTGGTCTTTATCCCTTGCAGGTAGCCCATAGAAACTGGGCCAGCAGCAATTCAGCCATTTGTAGGAAGACAGTGTGAATGGGAAGACTCTAGATATGTTTGGGGAGGCTATCAGATCTGATTTAAATCATGTCTAATGTCATTCTTACTGTCACTTGCTGCCCTCCAGCTGCCTTGGGTAGAATAACAGGCTGTTACCAAAAATGACTGCAAGACCCTTGAGGGGTTATGCCAGGCTCACACCCTTGCTGCTAGGGAATCTGTTGCCCCTTTTCCAGAGCCTGAGCACTCACTTTCTTCGCTCCTCATCCCAGACTGGCCCAGGTTGGTGCAGTTGGGTGTGCATTGCTCTTGGGGCTTTGCAAGGTGAAGGACTGTGGCACAAAGTGCGATGGTGGGTCTCAAGCACCTCTCTGCCATCCTTGAGTTGCAGGGTTGGTGCCAGGGAAAATGTTGGCTTTGTAGCCTTGGATTAAGGTCCTCCAGCTGAAACCTTGGAATGTCTTCAACATTTTAGATGGATTAATCATCAATTGCTATGAGAAACTGCAAGGCAGGACAGGCAGCATACAGAAATGCAAACAGCAGTTGAAGTCCTCAGCTCCAAACAGGCAGTACTGCCCCGCTGAGAGCTCCTGCTCTGTGTGGAGCCCAGGAGGGGACACAGCCAAACCCAGCAAGGATCTCACAGTGCATATCCCGCAATAATCCGCATTCACAGACCTGAGGGATCTCCTGACAAAGCCATGTTGCTTGTCCCAGTGCGCCCTTTTTTTCCAGCTTTCCTTCTATGGCTATTTCAGCTGCATGTTGCTATATTTAGCTCCTGTCCTTAGGAATTACTTGGTTTCTGTTATTTTAGGGTGAAAGAGGATTGCCTGGACAGACTGGCCAAACAGGGAAGCGAGGATCACCAGGCGGGACAGGGCTTCCAGGGAGCCCAGGTGATCCAGGACCCAAAGGACAGCCGGTTAGTGATCAATTGAAATGATGAGAGTTGATTTTAATCTATTTTCTGTGTGAAGAAGAAATAGATCTGCAGGCCTGGATAGCAAGGTTGACCCAGAAGACAATTTCTTACAGGAGAATTCATGCTTGGCTTGTGTGTCAGCAGAGTTTCCTCTAGTGTGCACACTTGACTGCTCTTCGGCACTTGCTTGTGCAAGAGATGTCTAACTCGTGCCCGTGTTCCCTGAGACAGCACAGTCACGCTGTTCGTGTCATCGTTCCTGTAGCCACAAGGCTGTGATAAGTGCTGGCAGCTGGTGCACACAACCCTCTCAAACAGGCTCTACAGCAGTGTTTCTGATGAGGAACATTAGGATAGGGACATAGAGAGTCTGCAAAAAGTTTTGAGCGCTGGACTTCAAAAACAGACTCTGTAATCCGAACTATCCAGAAGGTACATGGGGTAACAGGTAGCTCTTTGGGGGCTGTACGGGAAGACCGGGAACATGTAGATATCCTGTTGTGGTATCTTAGGCAATGGAGCTGTGAGGTCAGAGCACAGCAGGGGGAATACTGAGAGCTCTCAGTTGAAGCAGAAGCCCCGTGCTAAGTTAGACGGTCCTGCTAGTAAGACAAGTAAAATCACTAAAGATTAGGTAACTGTTTTGGAGGTAGGTGTGGGTGTTTATGTGTTGCACTTCATCAGACTGAGGCTGTATTGCAAATGCCTAAGCTATTTAGATTGGGACCACTTTAGGTCAAGAATAGTACTTGTACAGAGGATATTTTACCTACTAAATTTCTGTAGAATCACTTAAGTAACTTTTAGAAACCAGGAACTGAAGCAGGAACTATTTTAAATCTCTCTTATCAGCTCTATCTCTTCATTACAGCAGTGGGGTTTCCAGCCATACAAAAAATGCAGACATATGCACTCCCTTACCATGACAGGTTAAGCATCTCAAGAACGTTGACGATAGAACATAGACGATGTAGTTAAGCCAAGAATATAAAACCAGTACTAGGAGAAGAAAGATTAGGAGTGATATGAAGTAAGGGCGGAGGAGAGCTCAGGTTAGCGCTGACCGTGAGCAAGCTGCCCCCTTTCCCGTTCTGCACACGCGGTGCCCTGGGATGCTGCGGGTGCCTGTAGGAGAGACGCCGGGGGCTTAACCCGTGCGTGTGACCTGTGCATCGCCCGGCTCAGAGCAGTGACTAATTCACGGCCAACATGCAGATCTGTTCCCAACTACCTCACTCAAAGGCAGTTCCTATGTTTGTATATTCTCTATCAAACCCTGCAATGACAGTATTCAAACAAGCTGAAAGGAACTAGCCAACAGCCTAAGAATATAATTTTTTTTTCTCTTCTGTAGCAGCTTAATTTGCCCAACACTGTAGTCGCTTACCCTGCTGAATAAATATCAATCAGGTGCCACTAGCTGAGGGGTGGATCTGTGATTTTAGACTTCTCTAAACCCCTTCTGACTTTCCATATACTTCTGTTCTAAATTCCTCTAGAAAGATGCTTGGTTGGTTCTCCTAACGCAGGAAAGACCTTAGCCCTCTGGTAGTAGCATGTTTGCTTTCCAGAATCCCTAGATATGTAGTTAAATCATCCTGTATCCTTGGAAAGTTTTTTATATTCCACCAATTCCAAACAAGCCCATTCTTGCCAAGCTGTTTCTCACTACTGGGGCAGGAAAAAACTTCCTAACAGAGGTCTATAGATTGACTCTGGAATAGCCTTGTAAGAGAGGTGGTGGAAACCCCATTTCTTGAGTCATTTACAACTGGGCTGAATGAGACATTGTAAAACATCCTGTAAAGTACAATCCAGCATGGTCACATAGTCCAGCCAAGAGGCCAAGCAAACCTTTTCCATCACTTAAGTTCCTAAGAGTGTAGATGAGTCATCTGGTGTATGTTTCTGTCTTTTTTTTCTTTCTTTCTTTCTTTCTTTTTTTCCCTTTTTTTTTTTTTTTTTTTTTTTGCAATGGTGAATCACTTTGCATTTTCACATCTGGGAAACCCACAAATATCAAAGGACATAAATTTCAAACGTGATGAAATGAGGGTGTTTATGTAAAGGCATTCTACCCAGTGTGTTTTTTTATTCTGAGAGTGCATGCTATGTGCTAATCCAAGCTTGGTGGTCTTCCAAATATCTTATTATTATTTTTCTTGAGAAATCAAGAAAAAATCCCTGCAGGGTTGAAACAGAAAAGAATTGGGGAATATGCACAGTTTTCCTGGTTTTGAGGGGGAGTTTATGTGGTAAGAACGTGCACTTTTTTGACAGCTTGAGCAAGTAGAGTTTGAAATTATTCTTTAGTTGGTTGGTCCAGTCGATATTAGAATAAAAGAAGAGCTTGTTTTAAAGGGTTTTGAGGCCAGTGTTGAGAATATTTCCATCCTGCTTCTGCTGACTATATTCCAAGCAATTCCCTTTTACCTCCAGCACCTTGAGGGCAGAGAAGCATTGGTAACATCTTAATCAAAGAGAAGGATTGAATTTTAGCCTGTAAGCGGAGGGAAATTCAAAGAGAAATCGGCTTAGATTGCATCAAAAACAATTTAGATGATTGGATATTAGAGAAAGCTTAAGCAATAAGCGTACTGAAGCACTGGCAGCGTTGCAGGGAGAGGGTGACATCTCTTTCACCACCAATGCTTCAGGACAAACTAGCCAAGCACCTACTGCAAACACTGTAGGTGCATCTCTTGTCTCGGTGGGGAAGGGAGCTGAGTCCTTGAGACCTTCAAGAGCTCCTTTTAACCTGACATTTTTGTAATTCCACCTTCAGGTTTCCCTTGTACTTTTTGTCATACTGATTCTGTTTGCCTTCAAAAATACTGCTCCTTTTTTTTTTTTTTTTTTTTCCCTGAAGCTCCTGAGCTTTTGGAGTGGCTTTGAGTGACCAGCCATTCAATGTTGACCTAATGTTTTTCTTTGTTCTTGTATTTGTCTTGGCTGTCATATCCAGGGAGACTTTGGTGAGGCAGGATTTCCAGGCATTGCAGGCATGTTTGGGCCAAAGGTAAGAGAATATCTTGAGACTTGTTGGTTTTCTAAGCTCTTTTTTACTGGGGACAGACAATGAAATCCTTGATGCAAATTTTTTTATTAGTAGCTTCATAGAAACTCTTGAAACAAAGCTGTGATTCCAAGTTTCTTTAGTTTATGCATCTTCATTTCTGAAATAATCCTTGAGTGTGCATTTACACATGGTTTGATGGAGCTTTGCCCTGTTAAAATGGGTAATAATTGAGGGAAAATGCCTGTCCTGTATGCCCAAGTTGTTCTGCCAACTTGCATTTCTTTGTTGCTCTCGCTTTGTCAGAAGATGTTTGTGTCTCCCACGTGAGTCGTCGGTCTGTGCCTGTGACACTGATGTGCGCTCCTCATGTTAAGCCTTGGCTGGAAATTTAGACTCACTTCGTCCTGTGCCCTGAGGAGAGTTTCTCAGGGAAAGGGCAGCCAGTGTGTTTGCTGAAGGGAGCAAAGGGCTCGCAGAACAGAAGCAAGAAAAGAATTTTTAATAATTGGACCTTCCCATTCCCACACAGAAGAGGTCACACCTCTATCCATGTCGCAGAGCTGCAAGCAAGGCCTGGCACTGGGTGCATTCATTACCAGCACCTGGCATCTCGTTTTTGCTTGCAGGGGCCCCCCGGCGACCTGGGTTTCAAAGGCATTCAGGGACCACGTGGGCCGCCTGGTCTCATGGTGAGCGGTTTTCGGTTTGCTTTGTTAGCGCGGATTTTCCTTCCTTCCTCCATCCCCTATTTCTGCGAGGCTCCGGGGTGCTGTAACGAGCACAGGGCAGTGGCTGCCCAGGGAGCTGCTGGGCCACGAGCCACAGCCCCAGTACCAGCTCCATCCCACCCAAACACATCCGTAGCTGAGCGCGTGTGCGCAGGGCTGGGCTGCCGCTGGAGACAGCTCATGTGTGGTTGAAATCTTTCTGATTCTGTAATTTCGGAGGTTTCAGCTGGGCTGTGACAACCGTCCTGCAAGGGCTCTTCCCGTTGGGCCTGTCTTGGGAATGGTTTTGTTTCAGCAGTAGTGATCACGGCACTGAAAGGTTGCAAGATACTCAGTGTTCTTGCTGGATCAGGCTTGGTAAAAATGACTGAGGGTTCCCACATGATGGGTGCATATATTGCATATATTTTCTAGGGGAAAGAAGGAATTATTGGTCCACTTGGAATTCTGGGTCCCACAGGAAGTCCAGTAAGTATCTGCCTCTGCTTTTTTTTTTTTTTTTTTGCCTGTATTTTTGAGGAGAGCAAAATATTTGAGATCCAGTCTGCTCGAGGCCAGTATAAGTAAATCCCAGGTCCTGCTGTAATGGGCACAACAAAATCTTCAGAAGATGAACAGCTTAAGAGAAGTGCAGATTTAGTCCCTAGCTGCATACATACCGGGTGGGAGGTGGAGGTATTAACTTATAAGTAAGGAGCAACTCTGTTTAAGTGTTTGGGTTGATAGAAGCTGTAGGACAAAAAGGCAAGAATGCTATTCAGAAGGTTTTTCAAAGGAAATGTAAGCACTGCGGCGAGTTGCCAGATTTTCCAAACAGCTCAGCCTGGGAGGCCCCAGGGAAAAAAAAATCTGATAAATGTATTAAACTGGGAACAGCTGGATTCTGGGAAGTGTTGAAAATCCACCCTGGGATTCCTACCCTGCCTGCCCTGAAATGCCAAAGGCACTGAACACAGACTAAAGTTCAGGTCAGTGCTTCATAAAAACATGAGAATAAAGTTACCCAAAACTGAGAAGAAAGAAGCTGATGTTGACAGAGATGAAAACCAGTAAGATTAACTCAGACCTCGTCCGTGCTTTGGATTCATGGGTCAGCGTGCCCAAAAGGCAGCAAGTGGCTCCTGCTGTTCACAGCAGGAGAGGAAGGTAGGGACTCGGTGCCTGCAGTTGCAAGGGAAGCAGTCCCAGCCCCTTGCTCCATGTGCACTGGAGCTTCCCGGATACGTATGGATAGACACTCCTCTGCGCTCGTTCCACATTTAATCTGTGAAATGTCCAGTAATGGCTCTTTTTTTTCCCTCCCTGTGTGTATGTTTGTGGAGGGGGAGGAGGGCAGTATGACAACCTGGGCTAATTTGCCAAGAGCTGTGGCTGGGTCTTCTCGGTGGCAATGCCTCCAGGCAGGCTGGTGGGTAGCGACTGCTGATAGTGCTCTCCTTGTGTGTGAAACAGGGGCCGAAGGGAGACAAGGGCAGCCGTGGAGAAACGGTAAGTGCTGCTGCACATCCCGGGGTTATCCTGGCGGGAAGAGGTTCCTCTCTTATTTGAGGGAGGGAGGGAGGGACACTGGGCTCTGCTGGACCAGCATTTACACTGGCTCAGTGGTTGTACAGGGAGATTTTTATTAATGTACATCTTTTGACAGCTTCTTCCATTTTTTTCTGCAGGGTCTGCAAGGTCCAAGGGTGAGTATTTGCCATCCTTTTTTTATCACTACTCTCTTTAAAATGTCTGGCTTTGGCAAATAAAAAGCTGCAGACCAGGTAATGCTGCATACAGGGAAAGTCTTTAAGTACCTGCAGGTTTTGCAGGAATGTTAGGGAACCATAGGTGTAGGAATAAGAGAGACAGTAGGAATGGAAGCAGGTGCAGACAAATCACAGAATCTCAGGATGGTTGAGGTTGGAAGGGACCTCTAGAGATCATCTAGTCCAACCTCCCTGCTCCAGCAGGGACACCCAGAGCACGGGGCACAGGGCGGCATCCAGGCAGGTTTGGAAGAGCTCCGGAGAAGGAGGCTCCACAAATGCACCAAAATAGGGAGACTGCAACCAGGGAGATCGCTGTAAAAATCTCCCTTCTCTTTGAGAAGACAGGATGCTGTAAAATGTCAAAAATGTGGAGGATTTCAGCAAGGAACAGACTCATTTTTGTGACGACCGTTTCTGTGATAAACGGAAATGCAAACTGGAGACATTTCACTAACTGATGCTACTCTGTCTTTAGGGTCCTCCAGGCCCACGAGGACACCCTGGCCCTCCGGTACGTATATGTGGCAAGAGTTCAAAGACGTTATTGAGACGAGCTAAAATTATTGCAGTGATACTCTCCGGAGGGGACTGCTGTCTCACTGGAAATTGTAGCTTATCCCTATTCCTCATATGCAAAAATGCGTGTGTGTGTGAATGGACTAGTGTTTATTGCACTTTACTACAAACCATCTCCAAGTAGTTCATAGAGACAGCATTGTTGCCCCTCTCACTAGTCAGCACTGAGGGACTCCAGAGGAAAAAGCATTTCAAAAGGACATGAAAGACTATGTTTGCAATAGCAATTGCCCATCTTTCTGGCTGATGCCTTTTTTTTTTTTTTTTTGCTCTGCTTTCTAGGGTCCGCCAGGAATTCCAGCTTCATTTGTAAGTTGCTGTTTTCTCTATGTTTACTAATGATGCTAATAAGGCATGTAGAGCCAAAATGCCAACAGGACATCGGGAAAGGCCTGGGGGGACCCTGAAGACCCACTTAAGCCCAGCAACGGATGCTGCATTAGCAGAGCCACGCTTCAGTCGCCCCCACGGCCCCCAGACAGAGAAGCCTTTGCTTCCCTCGGGCAATGCGCAGCTTCTAACAGTCACATTCACTGTGTTTTTCACCCCACTAGCAACAAGATGGCTTTGGAGCAGCTTTCCGGTCACTAATGGACTCGAACGCTGCGCTCAAGACAGAGGTACGAGGGGGCTTTTGGACTCTGTGGCTTTCACTGCAGCTGTAGGCTGGGAGTGGTCACGGTCCTGTTCTGTCTCTGCGTTCAAGACCTGTGTAGATGAAGCTCTGCCTTGCCTTCCATTCTCGTGGAATAACTGGGATTTATGCATGCAAAGATCCAGTTAAAGGACATGGTTTCGTTGTCGTTGTGTGAATTGTTTGTGACGCTTCCCATTTAGTGTCTTTCCAAGCAGTTCAGAGATCCCCTCACTGAGGACAAAACGAGAGCTGCTGGCGCACTGCTCACATTGAGTATTGCCAGTCTTTGGCCCACTGAGTTTTCCCCTAGATAAAGCAGAAACCCTTGTGTTTGCAGCACCTTGTTCCCCTGCAAGGCGCCCCTCAGCCCTGCTACGGCCTCGCTCCCCTAACTGCACATGCTGTTCTCTCCAGGGTTACCAACACCCAGAACTTGTGATGCTGGACCATGGAGGGGAGATCTTTAAGACTCTGCACTACCTCAGCAACCTCATTCAGAGCATCAAAAGACCCCTGGGAACCAAGGAGAACCCTGCACGCATCTGTCGAGACCTCATGAACTGTGAACAGAAGATGAATGATGGTAGGAAGCCCTACATGTGCAAAGGCCACAGCCTTCCGTAGGACCCTTTAGTATCATTCAACCTGGTCTCCCAGCTTGGGATCAGAGATGCATTCGGTGGGTGTTATGCACAGGAAAGGCTAAGAGTTCTTGCTAATCTCCCAATCCTCCATTTTTCCCAGGTACCTACTGGATTGACCCAAATCTTGGCTGTTCCTCGGACACCATACAGGTCATCTGTAACTTCACCAACGGTGGGCAGACATGTCTCAGTCCCATCACTGTCTCCAAGGTACGCCCAGACCTGAACTAGCATTGTATTTCCCATACCACTATCACTATTTTATAAGTTTTATTAATAAAACAGGTATGTTATCCCACAATACTGGACAGGGACCACTATAACCATATACCCTCTATAAGAGAACATGCTGGTTTATGCCTGAGGTGGAGTTGCTGAAGTTGTTACATTCAGGGCTGCTCTCATGCAGTTAAAAAAAAATATTGACTCTTGCCAAGACAAAGCAGTACGTTTTCAACAATGTTTAATTAACCCGTAACCTTAATAGAGGCCAATAATTTTGCAAACATGTTGCTCCCAAATGCATTGTTGAGTTGATTTATGTTCAGGTCATTCCTGTGTTTTGTCTTCTACTGAAAAATTGAGGTCAGGTTTAAATATACAACTTTCTGCTGAAATTAATGCTACAGGATTTCTCTGGAATAGCTTTTCAATTTTTCTTGTGGAAGTATCTGTACCAAAAAGCACCAACAGCAACACTTGGTTTCATCCGCAGTCCCCCCTAGATGCTGTTGCTTTGGTCTTTGCAGAAACAAGGTTTGACATATTAATCTTCTCCTACTTAAGACCCCTCCCACTTTCTTCTGAAAAGAAGGACCTGCTGTGTCCCCACGAAAATTGTCCAAACTGACTTTGCATCTGCCCCTTTTGCCTGTACTCAGACCAGAACTGGTTTTGGCTCTGACGTCCCTGTGCAGGCTCGAGCAGAGAACAGGGAATGTTTTTGCTGCCACTTCTTGCACTAGCTGTACCGATATCTCCCTCCACAGCTTTGGGGGAAGTATGAGCTAACGTCTCTGTTACCTTCGCAGCTGGATTTTGACATTGGTAGAGTCCAGATGAACTTCCTTCGACTTCTGAGCTCAGAGGTGGTCCAGCACATAACCATCCACTGCCTGAATACCTCCGTGTGGCGGGAAGGTTTGTCCGAAAAACCTTCGGAAAAAGCCGTGCGCTTTAAGGCCTGGAACGGACAGATGTTTGAGGCAGGAGGGCATCTCAAGCCAGAAGTGGCAGCTGATGATTGCAAGGTACCTTGTCCTGAAAGGGTGGAGAGATGGGGAGGCACCATTACAGTTCAAACCCCTCAGTGCACAAAGGGCTCAAGTTACGGCTATGCTTCTTGCTCCGTGACCGCTGCCAAACAAAGAAAAAGAGTGAAAGAGTCTAGTTTACCCGTTCACAAACTTTAATTTTGTAGTCCAGCATGAAGAAGATTGCCTTCAAATAGAAAAATTCCCCTAAACTTGTGTCATGTGCACCACCCGTGAAATGACGGAAGGGGAGATGAGCACTAAAAGGCAGAGGACTCAGCTCTTGCCTGGTGTCATGCTGTGTTAAGAGCAGCGTGTTGGTATTTTGGGTTGACTACATTAGGTGGTTGACATTTTGTGATACTGTTTCAAGTTCAGTTCCCGCCAATGTGAAGTGGATGAAGAGCTCCCAGAAATGCTTCCTGCACCTTGCTCCGGACCTGCTCTGCCCCGGGGCAGCCCCTTGCCACAGCACAGGCCTTTCCAAGCACACAGCCTAGGGAAATGTCTTCCTCTCCAGCAAGATCCTTTCCTCACTTAATCTTTTCTTTTTTTTCCCTATCTTATTCCTTCCCTGCATAGATCAAGGACGGACGCTGGCATCGGACTCTCTTTTCGTTTCGGACCCAGGACCCTCACCAGCTGCCCATCGTCAACATCTACAACCTTCCCCCATCCGAGCCAGGAAAGCAGTATCACCTCGAGGTCGGCCCCGTGTGCTTCCTTTGAACAAAGCCACCAAAACTGGGCTCCAAGGCTTCGCCCCCGTTTTTGGCCTACGTCTGCACACAGGGTCTCCCACCTCTCCGCGGTGAGGACAGCTGGGCTGCACCGTTGGGGCCAGCTGTTGCTCCAGCCATTGGCTCCAGGTCTCAAAGAACCCGTGATCTACTGAACTCAGCAGATTCTTGAAAGGAGGAATAACAAGGCCGGAGGGGAAGCAGGAGTCAGTCGGGACACGAACAGCGAAAAGGGATTGGGAGAACTAGATGTTGCAAGCAGCTCCACACACAAAGCTTTTTCCATGACCAAAGAAGAAAATATTGAGAGAAACCTCAAGAAACTTGCAGCGTGCATTGTTGGGTTTTGTTTTTTCCTCCATTTCGTCTTATCTGGTTCCTGAGTTACCAAATGTTCTTTCCCTTGAAAAGTAATCAAATGATAGAGCTTCCCTGTCAGAGCTTGTCGCCTTCTGGACGGCCACATGCTGCATCAGGCTCGCCCAGGCGGAGCTGCACGTTGAATCTGGCTGCTCTGTGTGCCGGAAGCATTTTGATGTGCAATATTAGAAGAAACAAAAAATATATATATTATATTATTTAAAGCAAAAAGAAAAAAAAAAAAAAAAGAAAAAAAAAGTTCCTCCTTCCATGGGTGAGTTTAATAAATGTCCCTTCTCAAGCGTGGTGTTAGGGTACGGGGGAGCCCCAAAGCTGGAAGGGGGGGATGGAAGGAGGAGAGGGGAAGAGATTGGTGCTAAAATAGAGAAAGCGAGAGGATGGGCTCGTCTGATTTGTTTCTACCTCTCACTGTGAAATCTCTGGTGCTCTTAAAAAAAAAAGTGTGTTATTTTATATATATGACTTTAAACTATTTAAGGTTGTGAAGGTGCTACAATGTCTTGCCACAGACCCAAAAAACCCATAGGACCATCTCTCGGGGAAGAGAGGAGGTTTTGCGATCACAGCTAAATCAGAGGAAGAGTCACCTTTAAAGGGATCCTTTAACTGCCATGGATGTCAGCGATGCACAACAACTCGGTGCGTCCAAAATAACTTACCAGCTGCGTTTAAAAGCAAATACTGCTATTTAAAAAAAAAAGAAAAGGCACTTCACTGCTTTGGAGAGGAGTGAGGGATACAGCTCATCCGCAGACGCTGTAAGCATTAAGCCTCAGAGAGAGCCAGGGTTCCAGTCGGTCGTTACGTAACTAGTTTTGCTGTATTTGCGTTGGCCGCGTGTCCGGGCCGGCTCTCGCGCGCAGTGATTTCCTGGTCTAATCTCGTATTTAAAACCCCAGCTCTGCCGCCCTTTAGTCTGGCCCCCTCTGTCAAGACTGAAATGATGGTACCTTGTTTCAGAACCCAGCCGGGCTTGGAGGGGTTTTGTTTTGTTAAGTTTTGTAGAAATCTAGTCTCTATATGTAAATTTGGAGGATTTTTTTTTTTAAAGAGGATAATTATGGTAATCTTTAATTCTATATAAGGAATAATATTGATGTAATCGGAGCTGTACTGTATCAGAAACGCTTCAGCGCCTGTTTGGAGTTTTCATGTCTCGTATGGACTATGGATTTTATTTTTTTGAGGAAAAAAAAATATATCTATGTGAGTCTCTCTTTGCGTATTCTTTTCACTTCTGCCTGCTGGTTTGTTGGTTTTTGGTTTTTTTTTTTAAAAAAAAAAGATCTCGAAGCGCTAACCGGAGCTTTCTCAAATACCTCACCCTGCCGGCGGTGCTCGGCCCTCGCGCAGAAATACCTCGGCCCGGCGCGGGGCCGCCGAGCACCGCGCGCCCAACGTGCGGCGCCCGCTGCTCGCCCCGGCCGCCGGCGCTGCCTCTCGCCGTGCCTTGTGTGCCTTCCTTGAGGTTGGAGCGACCGTTTGTGCTCGTTGACACTTTTCCTATTCTTTTCTTTCTTGGAGTTTAAATAAATATTTAAGACTGAGGCAATGAAATGGGATTTCCGTGGTTTTTCTTTGCTGCTTCATGAGGATCCACGAGCGGGTGAGAGGCGCCGAGCGGCAGAGGCCGGACGAGCCCCAGCAGCTCACTGCTCCCGCTCCGCTGCGTGGCCGGGATCGCGTCCGGCTGCGGTGGGAGCTGCCGTCAAGGAGCGCGATCCCCGGCGCTTCCTGCCGACGGCGCGCAGCTTTCCCATTCCTAGGGCTGAGAACCGCCTGCGTTGGCCCAAGCTGAGTTTGAAACCCGACTTACTCCTGCTCAGTCTGGCCCCTAGACCTCAGGTACCGCTCAGCGGGAAGGTGGGAGCTCCGGGCGCCGCTGCCGCACGTGGCCGGGAGCCGCTTCGGCTTTCGCCCTGCTGCGTCAGCGGGCTCCGGACGCGCGTCCTGGAAGGGGCAGAGCCCTGTTTGCTCGGCCCCGCGTTGCACAAGTTCCCGGCAGCGCGAGGCCGGGGCAACCCGGGGAGGGAAAAACCCGCTCGCACGGGCACCGGGGCTGCGGGAGGACACGGCTTTCATTTCATTTGACAACCAAACCAAGAGAACCTGATTATGGGTTTGCCGACCTCGATGGCCCCAAGAAATAGAAAGCTTTGCACCTATTCGAACGGTTTTGCCTGAGCCGAGCGCCCGGGTTGCTCCTTCGCCTTGCGCCCACAGCCAGCGCAGCCCAAGCGACCGCTGCTCCACCAGCCGGTTCGGTCCATACGTGACCCAAGCCGCACTCCCACCCCGACGGCAGCAATTCACAGCTCGTGCTGCTGCGCCGAGAGGAGCAGAGAGCCCGGTAACACCCCTGCAAAGCACAACGAATGACCCCATCTGGACCCAGCAAACCAACCTCACGCCCCCCCCTGCAGCCGCCAGCGCAGCCTCGTCCTGGGCACCCGGGTGGCAGCGCCACGGCCTGCCCTGCACCGCAATCCGGACGGGGCACAGCCGGGGCAGACGTGTCCACTCAGCACTGCTGCCTGGGACGAGCTTGTCCTGGGATTTTTCAGGGGTCCCCCTAGGATCTAATACCCCAAACTCCGGCGCAGGCCGTGGTGGCTGCAGCCACACGCTCATCCGCACATCGTGCCCCAAAAGCACCCGTGATGGGCACTGCGGCCAGCAGCGCAACTGCCCCCCGTGCACCCACATCCCCCCGAGCACCCGCATCCCCCAGCATCGCGGCGCCCTCACCGCACGCACGGAGCGGCCGGGAACATCCTGGCCGCGCTGGGCCCCCGCCAAAGCCCTGTGTTAAACACACACGGGGCCAGCGCGCGGCTTTGCCAAACACCCAGGTGCTTCACGTGCCCCTCGAGAACAAGAGCCGCGGCGGTGGCGAAAGGCGCCTGTTCCACACAAGCGGCGCTGCCCGGCCCCCGTTTAGCCTCACTATTGCTTCACCCCCCCCGAGCAAACAGCATCGAGGTGAGGCAAGGACACGGCGGCTGCCCGCAGTATATAAGGGCCCGCGCGCCGCGGCCGGCCGCCCTGCCCGCCGGAGCCGCCGCCGCGATGCTGCCCGTCCCCGTCCTCGTCCTCGCCCTGGCGCTGGCCCAGGCGGCCGAGCCGCCCACCTGCGCCCCGCTCGTCCCCGCCGAGCTGGACGACGAGAGCCTCAGCGGGGTAAGGAGGCGGCCGCCGGCGCCGCGGGCAGAGCAGGGCGCAGCGCAGCGCTGGGTCGGCTGCCCACGCCTGGCATTAACAATAAAGAGCAGGGGGTGAGGCAGCGGGTGACTCCAGGGGACCCTCCCCGAAAGCCACGGGGAGCAGAGGAGGGACGGGGCGAAGCAGCCGGCACCACCCCAGCCCCTCTGCTCCCCGCGCAGCTCCTGGGCAAGTGGGTCTACCTGATGGGCTCCTCCAAGTACCCGCCGCACCTGGAGCAGATGCGCTGGATCAAGTACGCCACCTTCTTCTTCCACCCCGGCAGCCACCCGGATGAGCTCAACGTCACGGAGATCATGCGCGTGTAAGGCCGCGGCGCTGCGTGGCGTCCCCGGGCTCCGAGCAGCCGCCCCGGGGGGCTGCGGACCCCGGCCCGCTCCCCGCGCCGAGATGCTGCCCCTCCATCCCCCCGGCCAATTCTGCGGTAATTTGGGTCAAATCGCTACTTCGCGCTGCTCTCCGCGGGGCCGGGAGCGCCGCGGAGGAGGGCGCCGAGCCGCGCTGCGATCCGCCCCGCTCCAAAGCGCTCCCGCACACCCGCCCTGGCTCACCGGAGTTATTTTAGGAAGTCGGAAATCAAAGATGGCTGGAGGTCAACCTACAGAAGGTCCAGGGCGACTGAGTTCTCCAACAAAAATAGTCCAAGCGCCTTTTTCTTTTTTCTTTTTTTTCTTTTTCCTTTCTTTCTTTCTAAACCCCACGAAAACCCTCACGTAACCACCGCGAAAGTGATAAACGGAAAGATCGGGAGACGCAAACTCGAATCATTTCCTACCCCCGAGGAGATGGTTTGTAACTCCTTTCCCACCATCACCCCCTCCCCACCCCCCAAAAAAAAAGCCGGAAAAAAAAAAGGAAAAAAAAAAGTCCTTTCCGCCTCGGGC
>JAYECN010414288.1:0-22831 GCA_035222435.1 Microcambeva ribeirae
CCTAATCTGTCCTGGTGCCTGGGGTTATTCCTCCCCAGGTGCAGGACCCTGCACTTGTCCTTGTTGAACCTCTTGAGTTTCCTTTCTGCCCAACTCTGCATCCTGTCCAGGTCCCTCTGAATGGCAGCGCAGCCCTCTGGGGTGTCGGCCACTGCCCCCAGTTTGGGATCTTCTGCAAAGTCCCCATAGTATTTCCTCCTCTTCAGTTCCTTTCACATCTCCTGTGTCAGAGAGGCATGGGTATGTGTGTGTGCATGTGTGTGTTTTTGTTATGAAGACATATTTTTTTTCTTTGATATAATCAACATGAACGCAATAACAGCTGTCTAACAATGTTATTTTGGTCAAATATTTTCCCTAATGAATGATAAAAGAAAACTATTAAATAGCTTATCCAGAAATGTGGTATGCATTTGGGTAAATTGAAGACCAAAAACTGCACAGCACAGTTGCATAGGTATCTTTTGTCAGGTCATGCACCAAAATTTTGAAAAAACCCCTTTTTTATACAAGTTTATATATTTGCTTCTCAGAAACATCTTTACAATTCCAAAGGTCCCTGGAAGGGCAATTTAGCTGCATCCAGAAAAGCCAAGAAATCTCCTTGGCACACAGAAAAATCCCAGACTTACTTAAAGGATTCTCAAGTTGAGTCTTTGAATAGCCTTACTTAACTTTTTCATATTAATTTGGGGCTAATGAGCCTCCTTTTTAGTTGAGCCTTCCAGGTTCATGTTAAATCTTGAAGTGGGTTTTGCTCTAAGGCACCCCGCAGGTGCTAGCAGGCTGGGTTTGAACTGTGCAATGCTAAAGGCAGGCATGGACTCATAGGAATACATGATTTTGTAAGACTATTTTATGCTCCCTTTCAGATAAAAAAAAAAAACAGTGTTGATTCTTTTTTCCTAGTTTCTAAGAAAAAAATGTGTTTACTCCTATCGACTTCAGAAGTTTAATGTGTTGTCAGTGCTAATCAACAGCTTTCTCTCTACTGCTATTCCTTCCTTGTAGTCCTTTCTAATTTCTTGGTGTTACTTTTTTCCCCTTTTCTAGAATATAAAGGCCTAAAATCCTTAACCCATGTTTACCTTCACCCCCTACAGAACCGTACATTAAGTCCATACATCTTATCCTGGTTTGAAAAGACAAACACAGGAACTCAAGGCATGTGCATGCCTCAACTACCCTTCCTAAGTTTGCTAACAAGTTAACTTAGAATTCTGTTTGCACAATCTCTGCAAAATTGGCCAGTGCGTGGAAGGCAAAAATTAACAAATCAAGTACAACAATGAATGGACCATATACAGTCAAGAATTAATGCGGATGCAGAAGAATTTCTTTTGACATGCCACATCCGCAGGATTGAAATAAGGGAGAACTCTGCGGCTGCAGAAAGCAGGCGGGGGCTGCCAGGGAATGGGATGGGAGGTAACTGTGCCATCTAGCGAGGGACGAGGCGCCGCGGGCTGCCCGCCTGCTCCTCTGTGCACTGACAACACCATCCGCTTCGCATTCATTCAGCTAGTGCAGGAAGAAGTGCACTACGAATTCTGGAAAAGGAAATTTCTTCTCATGCCGCAGCTTTTTCCAGAACACTTAAGTACTTTCTCTGCATAGAAAGATTCTACGGTCTCTTCTGGACTTGCCTATTATATTAAAGATCAACAAAAAGAGATGATGCTTTTTGTGGTATATTTTCAAAAAATGCTGTTAAGTTTTCATTGGTTTGAACTGACAATCAATTATAATGACAATCTGATCAGATAAAAAGAGATTTTAAATTTCATTTTGTTCTCCTATCAGTTGTTTTCCTAACTCAAAGCCTGTCCAGGTTCCAATCTGCCTCTTAGGTTTTTTGTTTTTTTTTTTTTTTTTTTTTTTTTCTATCCATAGGTTATGATCAGGCACTAAGAAATCTAAGATAATATGAAATACACATTTATGAACCCAGGCAAGCTCTTGCGGGCTGACATAGCCACTGAAATCTTAAGTCAAGGGTGAAAGTTGCCCACCTTTCACACAGACTACGGGAGGTACGGATGCCCTCATTGTCTTTAGAGACCTCAAATAAGTTGTATTATTCCCTTTCCTGTAATGTCTTTATGTTGCTACTTTTCCCAGCACTGGAAACTCTGCACTCAGCTTTGCTAGCAAAGTGAGGGAGGATGCAAAAAGATATCTTTTTTGGTACACAGATAATAGACAAATTCCACTTAACTGTATATGCACTTGAAGTCTGCTGAAGACTAAACATTTTCTGAAAAAGTTCTCTAAGAATCTGGGTTCTTACCAGTAGAGCAGGTACAATATTTGGCCCCTGACAGGGCCACGCTGCTAGGCTGACACATAAGGTCTAATATAGTCACAAACTAGGGGGGATTCCTTTTTCACTTCCGAGGACCACTCCAGACGCTCGCACTGGAATGTGAGCTTACATCATGCTTACATTAGGCTAAAAATACTCAGAGTTACAGTAACCGGGATACTTGCAGAGGAGAGATGCAAACGTGCGTGGTAAAGACAACCTGAGAATCCACATCCTACTCCAGCGACGGATAAATGAGGCTCAAGACTTGCGCCTCCTCAGCTGTAGAGGACTTTCCACTGTTTCCTTTTGGCAACGCAGCCCAGGCAACAAGCGATGCTGAGACAGGAACATAAACTGTACGTGTGAATCAAACACCTGAAACTGTTTTAAAACTGGTGAAGCTGGGAGCAAGTTAGCAGTGGCAGGGCAACCATCACAGTAGCCACAGGAATTTGCTAGACACCAGGACACACAGAGTTAGTCATTACAACATCTAAACCCCATGAAATTTAGCCTCGTGCAAGCAGTGGATATCGAGTGATGCAGGCCTGAGAAAACTTCTGTCAAATGCATAGATCACTCAAGATTTGCTCTTTTAGTTTGACAAACAGTAACAGGGATCCCCTGACAGAATTACGACTTCACAGTTCACAGCTGCCTTTATTTATCCTCTATAAAATGTCACCAACATCTGCTGCCATAGCGAAATGGAGCCTGCTAGTACTGCAGTGTGATTTTTAAGCTCAGATGTAAACAAACAAAAATTGTTTCCAAACAGTGGCATAACAGGTAGAAATAATAAAATAGAATAGAAATCATAGAGTAGAAATAATAAAGTAGAAATAATCCTGACTATTTTAAAATCAAATGGGATATCAATCCAGTTACTTTTTTTATAGGATGTGGTGCGTATGAGAAAATTCAGAATTTCCAAATGTATTTCCTATGTGTGTCTGTCTGAATATGTTAAAGGTTTTCAAGTAATTTCTGTGTTTTTTCCTCTACTTCTATGGCTGCTCCTCATGTTTAACAGCTCCTGCACATGCTGCCTTAGACGTGTTGCCTTTGGGCACAAGTCCTATGGGCAAGTTAAGGCTTGTGGCCAAAGACAGCTGCCCTAGGATATGGAGCCAGACCTGCAGGCAGTTCCCATGCGGGATCAGACAGGGCAGTGCACACACACAGAGCCACCATGGCCCATTTATGAGCAGTAGATGAACACTGATTAACTTTCCTCTCTGAAACATAAGCTGCTCCATAGTTGGAGATGACAAAAGGTATGTAATGACAACTACAAAATTGCCCTGATACTACAGTTCCTGTGGCAGCCTTTAGCAGAATCAAGGAGTAATTGCTGCAAGAAAATCTTTAAAAAGTCAAGTCTGTTAAAACCTATTTTTTAAAAAAATATTTTTATTTATTTATTTTTTAATTTTCTGGGTTAAAAAAAAAAGAGGAAAACTACAGATGGCTTAATATGCAGAGAGCCTATCTGGGAAAGAGCTGGCTGTTGGCAACTTGGCATCTTGAAACTGTCTTATGAAAGGACATGTAGAGATTGCTACATGGTCCCCATATTACTCATGTCCTGGCAAACTTCTAAAGCCTGTTCAAGTCCCATCCACCCAGGAAAGCTTCACAGAGATTTTTTAATGGATTTGATTGACACATTATATCAGCTGGCCCATCTACTCCTGTCAAACTCTAAGCCATGGTGGAAGAACAGAAAAAGGAATCTTGGATTTTCTGTGTACCATACTTTACATTTATTTTAAAAGTTGGAAGACTCAATACCACCGTCTCTGAACATGATAAGCTACAGATTGCCAATAATTTTAAAATAAAAAAGTTGTCTATGTAATCTTATTTACGTTAGCTAGACTCTATACTTTAAAGGCCAAGTATTAACAAAGCTAAACTAACAATAACACAAAAAAATTCGTCCCCCCTCCAAAGCCTACACCCTCTATGGCAGCCCCAGAGGCTGTACATTTCCCAACATTTAATATAGCTTTGATAGCTTAATGATTAACTAACAATTAATCGCATTTTGTTCAGTGGCCAATACATTTCTCAGTTTTATGCCAATACCTAGGCAGAGCTGGGATATTAACCACCAGGCATCCTTATCCTGCCTCCAAGACAGATGTGTTCAAACACCAAAGAAGAACTGAAGGATCTCGAAGATCCGGTATCTCCTTGAGTTGAGCTGCCTAAATAACCCGAGGAAAGGATCTGACAAAGGCATAAAATCCCAGTGCTGTACCCTGAATCAAAGGGCATTGCGCTTTGCGGGGTGCATGCTGAATAAGCTGAATACAGCAGTACAGCAAGAGAGCTATCAGAAGAAAAGAAAATGACAGTGTTAACCAATCCTCTGCTGCTTTAGCTGGCATTTTCTCTGGTTCTTCAGCTCCTAAGTTACTTCAAAGCAGACTTACTATACCACAAGATACACAATTTTTATTTTTCTATTACACTACCTTCCAGATCTGGTATTCCCAGCAGGAACTCATGGAGTACCACCACCGCTCCTACAGGTAAGATATACCAAACAAGTTATTTCCTAAGCACCTGGTTTCTTCCTGGAAGCAGGCAGGTTGGTGGCTTGCAGTAGGAACACGGTAGGTTCCTCCGCATCATTGTGCCTCTTTTCCCTGCTCCACGGGGGGACTGGGGTGAACACACTCCTGCCTTACTGCAGGTGGGGGTCACAGATGACTGCTCTGCAAATAAAGGCGGATTCACAGGATGCTCGAGGTTAGAAGCTTCCTGAAGTCAAAGTGGTTGGTGGTTCTTTTATATGTTACAAAAATCTAATTTAATTCATCCTAGAATTAAGATAAGTTCATCTTATCTAGTCTTGACCTGCCACATTGCATAAATTCTACCTTCTCCCTTGTTTTTGGTGGTTTTGTTCTACGTGAGGGACTTTGCTGTCTAACGGCAGCTAAGAGTGGGCTACTGTTTAACAGACAGCAGAAGTCAAGCTGAGGGATGAAGGGGAAGCGAGGAGGCTAAAGGAAAGGATGCAAAAAGGATGTGTGTAGTCGACCTGGGGTTAAACAGCTGTGAGCATGGTGTGAGTGCCTGGTAGAAGTAAAAGAATGAGAAGAGATTATAGCTCATATATGAAAAAGACTGACAAATAATGAAAGTTTCATTAGTTTGATGGCAATTCAGGTGTGCATTTGTAGAAAGGGGAATAATTCAGATAACTCATATGGAAGAGTGATCAAACTATATGTAGGAGCCCAGTAAAATCTGTCAGATCATGCTTATCATTGACACTGTGTAACTATATAATTTGTGACAGATATGGACTGTTATTTTACAGTATTAGTTTCTTCCACCTCTATTTTTGTGCAAGAAGAATGTAATATTAGATTTAACCGATAACTGCAAAGATGGGGACAACAACATCTTGTGATACCATTTTCACAGCTCCTCTCCAGACTAGGTGCTCATCAGGATAATGGCTCTTAAAGATCCTGAGCAGGTTTCTTTACTCCAGCAGCCTAACTTCAGAATAAGTAAAATTAATGGTTTAAACTTATGAAATATGTACAGCATCAAAAACAGGTTCTCTGTTACAGGCAATGAGGAAAAGTACTGTTGACAGCACTTGACAAACCGTAATATCAGAAACGCCAGGACCAAACAGCTGCCAGACACTTAAAAAAAAAAAAAGGAATTTTATTCGGATATGCCAGATCTCATTCAGATGACGTGCTGTGTATTTGTTAGGGGCAAGATATGCAATCCAGTTAACAGCATTATCGGGACAGCAGTGTGTCCATGCATTAAGACAGATGCAAGGTTTCAAGTGCAATTTAGGCATGATCATTTGGCCAAGATTATTTTATACTTGACTAATTTAGCTAACACTTTCAAAAAGGCGCTAATTAAAAAATGCCTGGGGCTATCACCGTCTGCCAAATTGCAGGGAAGCTGCCATTGAAATGTTTCCACCTAATTATTAAAGGAAGCATTTGGCCTGGCTCAGGATTTACAGAACAGACACATATTTATTGTAGTGTTAGCAAAATGCACTCTTGAATTTTCCTAAATCTGATTACTCCAACATTCTGAACAGTTTTACAACACCATAACTCCATGATTAAGAGGAAGTGACATCTGGGTAATAAAGGCATCACAAAGTGAAGTGTTAGATCCTTAGCTATTTATTTTTTAAACCAACAACATCTTGCAGGCTTCTGTTCTCTTCTGCAGTCATCCAAGTAATTGATCTTTATCTTACGGGGAAAGGAAGCCAGAAAAATGAGATTTACAAATATTTCAGGGCCTGCTCCGATTGCCACTGTTACTGAAAGGGTTAGGCAATTCCGGGGTCGAAAAACTGCTGGATACATTTGTACCAAATGAACAGAAGACCCTCCAAACTCTTCTCATGAATAAAAACTTGAGCAGATCGTTACAGATGAGATTTAAGAAAGTGGGGTAATTCCTCCAAAATCTCATTATTCCCTATGGAGGCTCAAAAAGACCTGCAAACTCGGCAAGGCTGGAACTGATTAAGACAACACTGAGAAAGACCCACAGGACAGAGTGGCTGAGAGGACAGTGATGCCTCAGATTTGGATCCACAGCTCGTCACTGGCGCATGCAGCAGCTTCACCTGCCCTGGGCAAAGAGGAATATCATGGTGCATTTCCACCGTGACCTGGCAGTGAACTACTAGCGCCCTCAAGTCACTCTTAAAGAGCTGATTAGCACCTCAAGTCACTAGTCCTTCCGAATCTGTTCTGGTTATTCAAGCTGCCCAGTGAAAAGAGGTTTCCAGAAAAAAAGTTCTTCGAGAAAGGGGCTGAAGAACCCACGTTATCTGTGCCATAGATGTACGGATTTGGAAAGGGCCAAGGGAATTACTGGTGTAGCTTTCCAGTGCCACCTCTCCAGCTCCTCCAGGGCACATGGTTTTTCATTCCCAAAAAGAAATGCTTCAGCCAAACATTTCTATCTCTTGCAGACATGCACATGAGCAGGAGGATGCACCCAGTGACTGCCTGAGCAAAACTGTTTCTCACGTAACCAACATTTGAAGACCTGTTTAAAGTGCATGGAGTTCAGAGTTACTGCATCCGTCCTTGCTCAATACTAGGACCCATCAGGGGTCCCGACACTGAGCACCTAAAAAATAGAGCAGCTGACAACAAACAAACAAACAAGCAAAACAATCTATTCAAAATATTTCTTGGATAACGTTCACAGTGATTTGTGAGGGTAGAAATACAGAAAGGGGAATATTGTTTAAAAAACTATTTGAAAGATAGGAAAAATGTAGTTTAAAAAAAAGCTCTGTAATTCTATCAGTTCCAGTTTTCTGAAGTTAAAACCTTCCCAAAATGATTTTCAGTCCCGATATGGCAAGGCTCCTACGAATTCTCTTATGCCCAAGTTATCATATATTTAGAAGGCGTTTCCAAGGTACCCTTTGTGGGAGCACATGCTGCTAGCGTGCCTGAAGCACACAGCTCCTGTGCAAATCAATAACACGTCTGCTTTGGCACAGGCACTTGGCAAATTCAAAAGACCTCAACAGTACGAGGAAATGTGCAGCCATAAAAGCTTGATCTGAGCCAAGGGCAAATGTCCCATTCAATCAGAATGCAGGAACAAGCAGATGACCAAGTTTATACAGACCTGCAGTAAAAAAGATGGAGGAAAAAAAAAAAAAAAAAGGAAAAATAAGCTATGGCTGTTTTCACTGGCAGAGCTTTTCTTCTGTCTGTCCACATTCCTGTCAACTGCTCACTCAGCCTCTCTGGCAGATGGTTCCCACTGTCATAAAGCAGCGGCTCCCAACTCCTTTCATATGGTGACTCAATCTTAAAACAGGTAAAAGCCTAAAGATTTGCCTCTTCCTGGCCTCCAAAGACAGACGACGCTCCAGCTCCCCTTCCCAACGCCAGGATTTCTCACCTTGCCCTGAAGCCGCTGTCGTGATGCAGAAGCAGAGAGGTGGCTGTTGCCACCTTCATCCCTTCTCCACCACAGGCTAGGACACTGCAGAGACTAACCACCCCATGGTGGCAGGAGCAGGGTCCAGCTCAACTGAGCCATGAGGAACTGACAGCCGGAGCCGTCGTTCCAGAGCCACAAACTGAGAACAAGATCCAAGAAAACATCGCAAGAAAAAAATAAGCTGTGTGCAATGACGTAAATGCAAGGTTTGCCAAAACAAGGTAAAACGAGATCTATTTGCAAATGTGGGGCTTCGAACTAACATTTTGACACAACAGCCATGCATCAATAACCTGCTTGTCCACAGTTACTGAATAAACTGCTTGTTCTGTCATTCTGGCTTGAAGTGGACAGCAGTCACCTTCAGTACCCTTGAAAAGATGCTCTGCCTGCCCCTGCAGTTGCTGCTATCTGTTATATGGTGGAGTCTTATGCATAATACATGCAACCTTTGCACAGTTTTAACAACCATTTTTAAACATCTGAATGCACACAAAGCATCTGAAAAATGCTCTCCTGACATAAAACACTCTATGTCTACAAAGAGAAAGCTAGTGCTTCATTTTTAATCAGGCTTTGTCTTCAGGGGGGGAAAAAAACATCTTAAGGTTAAGAATACTTCCAATTTTCATTTGGCTTTTTTATCTGAGCTCATAATTAGCATTTATTGACATTATAGCATTACTCTTAGCATTACTTTTATCTTATACAAAAATCTTCAGATGGAAACTGTAATGGAAGTTACAAGCCTGTGTTATCTGTTGCTATTTACTACAGCAAGATTATGAGGAAAACACTTTTTTGGGCCTGCGGTTTATTAGACTCACTTTTCTTATTATATTTGTTCCGTGAGCCCAGGAACCAAGAGCGAATTATATGAACTGTCACAGGAAAACAACTGCCAACTTAAAAATAATGAGGAGCCCACCTCAAATAAAGAATTCAGATGTAGCTAAGAATAAGAGCAATCATGGCTCCCTGTGACAGTTGCATTAATATATTTTTTTTGTTTTAATATTATTAAAACTAGTACAAAATGCTATTAAGCATTTGATTTTATCTTTACTTACTCCTCAGACCTGTACATCAGCTGGAGGACATCACTAGGTCTAAACATGTGTATTCCCTGCTACCTTCCTTACACTGCTTTTGCTCGATAGAGACCTTAGCAACAGACTGTCTGGACTGTCACTTATCCTTGTTTCTGGGATACTGTATATATCTTTAGTGGCATACAGACACAAATTTTCCAGGTGCTCTCATTCTTCAGGTCTTTCAAAGGGAATTTAATATAGCCTTTGTTTAAAAGGTCATCTTTAAAGTTACACACAATAAATCCACCACCGATAAAATCCTATTTTAGTAGCACTCCTCCCACATCCCCACATTTCATTTCCATTGAATATGAAGCAGCACAAATCAAGAGATGGGGTTGCTGGTTGCGACCGTGGCTTTAAAGGCTAATCTAGTGGCCTTTCTATAATTAATGAAGCTAATGCAAGGATGTGGACTGCAGACACTTCATCATTTCCTTCTGAACCCTGAATCTCAGCTATCTTTTTTTTTTTTTTTGCTAACATTAATCCTGCGTTTATGCACTTCCTCTGCACAGCCACAGAGGAGGGAAACCATCTTTCTTCCATCGTAAATCACGCAGATGTGCTTATCAAATCCAAACAGAGACTCAGGATCATTTACAAAAAAGAACAGTTAATAATAATTTTTAAATGTTAGAAGCACACAAATATTCCAAAGGTTTCTCAAGATATAAATTAAACTACTATATTTCTGATAATGTAAAATTAGGAAATAAAAGGCCTTATATATCTTAGCAATTTCTAAAGACTGAACTTTAAAGTCATTTCATCATCTAATGACAGTGACTGCCAAGTAACGGGATGGTCAGCACGACTTCAGCGCGCCCACAGCTCCTCTGGTTTCCGAGGCCCCTGCCTGCCGCATCGCTCACCAGGCTCCTCCTTCGGGTAAGTCCACAGGCTCCCCACTATTTTGTCAGTCTTTCTTTTCCTTTGCTGTCTCCCAGGATAACCATTTCCTCCCTCAAATCCACCGAAGTGAATCAGGTTCTGCCTGCAAGAGATACTCTCTCGGCTTGATCCATCCTTCCCATCAAATCCTCCAAGGAAGCAACCACCTCCTTCCAATCCAAAGAGGGCCTTGTTCCCTGACTCCGAAGGAATTTGGAGATCCCAGGCCTCCTACCTGCCCTAGGAATCCCTTCACGTGGGATTCCTGCTCTCTGTCATGGCACGGGAAGGGGATAGCTCTGCAGGATGTATCCTCAAGCTACCACTTACCTCTGCGGGAGCCGTGCTGGGATCACAGAGGCCGAGCTGATCCAGACCTGATATTTACTACAGCAAGATTGTGAAGAAAACTCTTTTTTGGGACTGGGGCTTTGAAGAAAACTCTTTTTTGGGACCGGGGCTTATTAGACTCCCTTTTCTTATTGAATTTTGTTGAGTGGGCCCTGGAATACGAACTGTCACAGGAAAACAAACTGCAAACTGAAAAATAATAAGGAGGACACCTCAAACAAAGAATTGAGATGTAGCTAAAAATAAGAGGAATCACAGGAGCAGGGCGCTCTGGGCATCCCACTTGCGAGGACTCGCAGTGGGACCCACGACAGGGGCTGCTCAGCAGCAGCCAGGGCAGGGTGATGAGAGTGCAAAAAAAGGTTGAAGCAGAAATTTGTCCCTCCCTCTTTTTTTTTTTTTTTTATATATATATATATCACCATAAGCACCAGATTGAGGGTGATGGGTGTTATGTAACAGTTTAGTGTGCCAGTAGTTAAAAAATAAAGCGGGGATTTATCTTTCATGTGCTCCAAAGGGCAAGAAAGAGAAATGACAAGTAAAAATATGTAAATAAGCAAAGGGAAACTATCATCAAAACAATTCACTCATCCTTGGTGCATAAGAGATGATGGAAGAAAAAAGGATATTGCTCCTGCTTGTGCTCTTGCTTATGCACAGCAAATATCCAGAAGCAAATCTGCAGTAGCATATTACAATATATGGTAAGGGCTGTCAGTTGAGAAAAAGATTATTTACTCCTCAGGTACTGCCATCAATGCAGTCTGGTGAAACTGTCATGAATATTTACCCGTGCAAGCCCAACACTCACTCACTCACTCTTGCTAGGGCAACAAAGACATAGAGGAAAACTCAACATAGCAGGTCTAGTTTTCTGCAAGCAAACACCAAGCCTGGGCCAGGCAAGCTTTTCCAAATCTCCTGTAAATGCTGAAGACTCTTTGTAAATAAATACAGAAAGGTAGTGTGCTTGCTCTGAAGAATTTCAGCCTAAGTAACAATAGTTCATGAACACTAAAAAAAAAGAAGGAAAAAAAAAAAATGGTGCTGGAAAGGGCGTTAATAAGAAGCAGCTGCTCCCCACAGTGTTTCTCCCCAGGACAGGCAATAGCGAATCACGGGGAAGCGAAGCTTCACTTCAGCAAAACGTGCTCTTATCAAAATCTAATCCAAACACAAGTACCCGCCATGAACTGCCTCACACATAGGTGCCTTCCTTATTCAGGTTATATATATATTTTTTTTTTTCCCCCAAACACTGCCATTTGGTTACAGGAACGTGCTGCTGTGGAAACAAATAAGCTATGGTTGTTTGCTCGCCTCTTGCGAGACTCGTCATGTAGCACTATCAGAAATGCAGAAATGTGAGTTCTCCCTACTAGTAAAGCCTGCGGCATTTATTTAGGCCATCAAAGCGGGGGGGAAAAATAATAATAAGAAAAAAAAGCCTGCAAGTACCTGCTCGCTCAGCGCGCTGGCAGCTGGCTCTGCTCCTCCACATGCCGCTGCGAGGCCCCGGCCCGGCGCCGTTTTCCTTAGGGATTCTGCTCAGGGTGGAGCGCATCCTTGGGCGGGTGCACGGGCCTCAGGACGCGGGGTGTTTTGGGGGAGGCCCCGCTGACAGGGCGGCCGCGGGGCCTGCGCCGAGGGCCTTGCCCGGGGCACGGGCAGCGCAGGGCAGGAGGGCCCCCAAGTGCCCAAGGGGGGCAGCTGGGCAGAGGGTTTCACAACGGTGCAGCAGGTGCGACAGGGCGCCGCCCGCGCCCGGGGGGCTGCTCGGACAGGTCACCGGGTGCCTCCCGCGCCCGGGGGGCTGCTCGGCCAGGTCGCTCGGTTGTTTCCTTGCTTTGCCCCCCTTCTTCGAGCCGCGGTTTTTGGAGGCCTCGCTGCGGCCCGGCCTGCCCCGCGCACCCTGCGCCACCACGGCCCCAGGCCGCAGCGGGCAGGCACACCCACGGCCGGCTGCTCCCAGGGGCCTCACTGTACTTTTCTGGTGTGCGTGGGTGTATCTGTGTGGAATTTAACTTTTTTTTTTTAAGAAAAACCCTCTTTTTTGTTTGAATTCTTTTCTTCGCCGACAGGGCGCCGACAGAGCACCGCCAACAGGCCCCCTTCCCCCGACATCCCTTCCGCATTTAGCTGTTTCTACGCCTTCTTTCCTCCCCCGAACTGGCCCCGCCCCGGCGCCGCAACGCGCGCGCGCGGTGACGTCACGCGCCCCTTGCGTGTGCGACGTGGCCTTTCCCTGACGCGCGGCTGCCCGGGACCCACCGGTAACGGCCGCGGCCCGCGGGGCCCTCGGGTCCTCCTCCCGCCGCGCGGGGACGGGGAACGCGGCGGCGGCCGCGGGGCTGCCCCTCGCTGTCGGGCCCGTAGTGCGGCCGGGGTGCGCGTAGTCCTCATAGCCACGGCGGGGGAAGGGGGTATGCGGTGGGTCAGTTAAACATACATATGTATATACATAGATATAGGTATATGCACAGTGCGACTCTCTTTATACATTATATATATATATATATATGTGTGTGTGTGCACAGTGCAACTGTCTTTTCAAATTCTGGTTTGGAATTTTTTTACAAGGAATTTTTTTACAAGTCTTTTACAAAATCTTGCACAAATCTTGTAGCTTACTGTTCCTTACGCTTCTGAGGAAACGTCTCTCTCCTGTTACATGTGGCACTGCTAATTCCCAATCTGTTGGTCTTTGCAGGAAATCATGGATCAAGTAATGCAGTTTGTGGAGCCCAGCCGCCAGTTTGTGAAGGACTCCATACGACTCGTGAAGAGGTGCACAAAGCCTGACAGGAAAGGTAAAGCACACAGTAAAGCAGGACACGATTCTTACTGCGTCTTGGATCTTGCAGCGGGTGTTTCCTTATGCCACTTCTCTCTTTCTCTGCTTCCATGAGAAAGTTGAACTTGAGCAGTTCTCCAATTTTTAAGGCTTTTATAGATCTGGATATAATAAAACGTTGAGGTTTTCCCTTGATGTTCTCTACTGTTGTGGAAACTTTTTTTTAGTACATGTATTGGAGATTGTTTTCAGGACTAATGAATGTGGAGGAAAGTTACAGAATATCTTTTTCATAAATTGTTACAGACTGTGGGTGTTCTTAGTACGGGCTTCTTAATTAAAAATAAGAGATCAGCTATGTTTTGAAGAAAGCAGCATTTTTTTTTTTTTTTTTAACCTCTCAGCATCTTATCTCTCCTCTGAGAAAGCATATTTGTTTCTCAACCTTGATTTGGTCTGCACTTAAACTTTTTTCTGCATTAATATAACCGTTTTTTAGAAACAGGTCATTCCCTGGTCACTGTCACCAAATCTCCTGTATGCCACACGCTGACTTCCTGGACTAAGTATTTTTTGGTTTTGTTTTTGCAGAGTTCCAGAAGATTGCGATGGCAACAGCAATAGGCTTTGCGATAATGGGATTTATTGGCTTCTTTGTCAAATTGATCCATATCCCAATTAACAACATTATTGTGTAAGTAAATATGAAATTTCAGTTTCACCATGTTTTACATTCTCTTTTCTCATTTCAGTTTAAGGCAGAGGTTTTCAGATCCCTACAGGATCCGTGCCACTCTGGTATCTGTCGATTTCGCATTTCATTGTAATGTGGCATTCATTACTTGATAAATATTCAAATAACTTGATTAATAAGCAGTCCATTAATTTCAGGTTGGTCACTTAGCATGCTGCAAAATATTAGACCTGTAGTTTTCCATTGTCTCCATGAACATCTGCTTCAAAACTGAGTATCAAATATTCTATGTTCTCTTATTGACTGTATGTTTATGCGCAGAGCAGCTACCTTTGGATCTTGCATCCTCTTACTGTTTCTAGTTTATAATTTGGGTTTCCAGAATACATGCATAGAGGGTAACACAGAAAACTCTGTGTGTTGGAAGAAGGCAATGCGCAGAACAAAACTTGTATTGTTTCACTTTTTAAAATACATAGAGCTGATGCTTTTTTTTGTGTTACATGTAACAGTATTCTGTAAAATAACTTTGAGAATCAGGATTGCAGCATGACAGACTTACTGTTAAGCAGATTGGCAGCCATGGTACAGACGTTTTAACAGTCTTGATGAAAACTTCTCAACTTCTCCAGGGCTGATGTAGTTGATTTTATAATACTGGATTAGGCAAAATACTGTGCTGTGACCATGACACTTGTCTGACCGGTGCCTGCAAGATACTTACCCTCCAAGCAAGGATAGACGAGCTTCAATTGTCATAGTGTTTATCCAAACAAGGCTATGTTGGGAGGCTCAACTAGACTTAAAATGGGATTAAAAACCACTTCAGTTGATTGAAACTGTTTACTCTGTTCTCTCAACAGTGGCGGCTGAACAATCATAAGGAACTTTGGGATGCTTGCTCCAAGAACTTCACAACTTTGTAACTTGTTTGCTATTAAACACTTCAGTTTGGGATTTCAAACACTCTTGGGATTTCTCTCTTTTTACAAGCTTACATCTGTCTACATTACACGTTAGCAATGAGGTCTTCCTTGTTCCTTGTTTTGATTGTACTAGAACTGCTGAGGCTGAAAGGATCTGTGAAGTCCTGAGTCCAACCTGCTGCTCAGACCTGGGTCCACGCTGCCTTCAGGCCAGAGTGTCTAGGGCTTTGTCAGGTGTTGAAACCTTCCAGGGATGGAGACCGCCCAGGTTCTCTGAGCAACCTAGTTCAGTGCTTAATTTTCCTCTTAATAAATGGCACTGTTTCAATAAAAGTAGGAAGCAAGAAAACAGCATGACCTTAAATGTCCAAGGGGTGAGTTAAAAAGCTATCAGCTGGAATTCCTACCATAATGTACGGAATTACCAACAATACCCCAAATTTATTTCTGCATTTGGAAGTTGTTATATTAAGAGGAAAAATCAACAGCAAACAATACAATATAAAAAAAAAATCCCCTAAACCTTCCCATCAAAACAGGAACTGGCAACTCTGATCCTTATTTTGATATAAGGAAAAGAATAAGAAACCTACTTTGTTACTAAAACTTCCATCTTAAGGTTAACAATTTCTCAGAGATACTAAACCATCTCTCAGATAAGCAACAAACTTCAGACTATTGCACAGGGCATACACCCTTAACTGATGTCTTTTGGATCAGTGATGTAAGACCACTGCACTGCTAGTTATTATTTAGAAACTAAGACTACCAAAACTGGTATATGCTAGCATTTTTTTTTCCTCCCCAGACTGAGGTTAACAAACTCATCTCACTGCAAAAAACTTAATGTAAATTTTTAGTAATTTTAGTAATAATTAGATAGTACCCTGCTTTTATTGCAGACCTTTAATACTGGGAGATACCTGATACTGGCACTGCAACAAACTGGAGATTCTTCAGTGCACCAGCTTGCTTTATAAATAAAAAGGTTAAATTATTAGCCTTCTGGGAAATCTTCAGCAGCATATGTGTGTATATATATATTATGAAGCAGAACAGGAAAATTAGATTAATTGTGCTTACGTTATCACCTTTTTATAAGAAGCGCTGTGTGCAACTATTTACTGTGCAAAAGGGTGTGTGGGGGGGAAGTCAGTGCTGGAACAAAGTCCTTTGTGAAAAGAATCAGTGCGATCCACCTAGCAGTAGCAGTATCCTTTTTACATCCATTCTTACCTGTTTGTCGTCATACTGTCTGACAGCACACGTGTGGTTTTTATGAGTGGACAACATGAGGTACCAGAATGATGTACCCAGTCACTGCTGCTAAGCTTGATTTAATCTTAAGTGACTTTTATTTCAGGCTTTTTTTTCCATTCACTACATAAAATCAGTGCATGATTGTTTCCTTTGGGACAGTTCTGCTGTCTATGTCCAGTGCATTTTTGCAGTAATTTGAGTTCAGTCAGATAAGAAGAGGCAACTGTAGCTCGTCTTACTCCTTGATAGCCATTGTCCACAGCAAAGGCTTGTCTGTCTCGATGGTTACGATCCCAGAGTGGTCATAGGTGTTTGAAGTACTGACGAGCGTTCCAAACTTCAGCACGTGGTTTGCTGTGAGCAACGAGAGAGAGGAGAGACTTGGTGGCGCTCTTGAAACAAACACAATTATCAGCATTTGTCTGTTGTAAAGACTGCCTCCCCTCCTCAAAGAAGGAATACAGCAGGTAACGAAATCACCCCAGATCAACAACATCTAAGACAGCTATTTTAGATACTAATTGGAAAGCTTATATAAGACTCTATCCAATGACCTCTGGAGGGAATAAATTAATAGTTAATCCCCAAGTTAGCATTTGAGTTTGCAGCAGATTATTGAAAATTATATTGTTGAATGTTCCCCAGAGTTTCACATCCATAAGTTTGTACTTCATTTGCATCAGCCAAAGCAGTGCTGCTAGAGAAGGTATCTCGGGGAAGGGGAGGTAGAGGATCTTGCTATAACTGCAAACACTTTGGCTTATAGCAGCAAGGCTATAATCTCTTAAAACGTGAACAGTTCTGGAGCAAAGGCGAGGAACTGAAAGTGGCTGCATTTAGCAGCTTTCCCTTTGGAGTGATGCAGACTCGCCTCTTGCACGGTATGCGCGCTCAGGTATGTGTCCGCGAGCAGAGGAAACAGAGCAACTTTCTTTAACAAGGAGCTACTGTCAGTTCTAGGAGAGGACTGACTGCATCAGCTAGCAATGTAGCTCTAGCTGTGACTTCAAGTCATCACGGAAGTTTTATCTGGCATTTTCTTCCTTTTGAAGAGGGAGCGACATGCATTTTGTAAACTTTTGGGCTATCCCATGGACATTCTAAAGCTCTGTTACTTTTTGCTTGTACAAAGGTTTAGTGTAAGAATTCCAGGAGTATTCTTTATTTTAGTCTCTAAAACAAGTCAAATGACAGCTCATATTAGCTGATGACACTGAGGATTACACTTCCATGAAGGATGCAAGGCAAGCTGCAGCTGGGCAGAAATGTTGACGTACAGCAGCAAGTGTATATGGTCTGTCAGAGTGGTCAAATCGCACATTAAAACAGAAGAGAGTCTCCTTTGGATCTGCTAGTAAATGGCCTAGCACAAATGGCGATCCAAAGAGACGTGTATCAATTAAGCTTTATTTGCAAGATGAGTATTTCAATTGTGGAGTTGAACAAGGGCCAATTATCTTGTGTATTTAATATAATGTATGTTGTGCTGTCCACCAGGGTATGTAAACGGCAGAGTGGGGACTGATTTTGCCATGCCGTATGGTTTGAAAATGAGCACAGCCTGACAGAAAGCAGGACAGACAAAGGGGGTTCAGGGTATCCTCCGCCAAATCTGCACTTCCAGTTATTTGTTCCTCCTCCCACTCTAGTTATTAGCCTGAAAAAAATGGAAGGGGGAAAAAAAAAGGTTTAATCTCCTATCTGTATTTGCTTGGATTGACAGAATAATGTCTAAATTTCACTGCTGCTTTAAAATCCTTGAAGCAATTTAAGATTCCTGCCATTTGAATATTTTGGCCTTTTTTTTTTTTTTTTTGGCCTAACTGCAATGACTGCAATGCAGTGAAGAAGTTCAGAAGGAAAAAATAAAGTGCTAGGTCAATTACATGCCTAAAATCAAGGTGCTACGTTTTTACTGGGATGATTTTGGACCTAGCGTGGTAAGTAGACAGGTTTCTGGGCAAATGAGCTTTGGCTTTTGCCCTTTGGGATGAGCAGAGAGGGTTTTGGCTTTGCCTCACCTGAAGCTGATGCACTAGGCTGAAGCCCTGAGAATGGGTAAGTTACTTAATAAAGATAGGGAACACATGGAAAAAGTTCCCCATGTAAAAATACTCCCAAAATACAACTGTATGAAGTTCTGTGATCAATTCACAAACACATTTCAAGTAATTTTGAAGCAGTTAATTACTTTAAATGGTAAAGTGGACACACACTTAAAATACCATTTTTGGATACTTATTTTTGGATGCTGTGCGCTGAAGCTGTAGGAGAAAAAAAAAACAACAGAACTCTGTGGATAAAAGTCTTTCTTTCCTGAGCAAACCCACACATTTAGTAACATTTATTGCTTTGTGCTTAAGGCTCTCAGAATAAATTCCTACTACTTCAACTTTGCATATGAAACAAGAGCGCTGTCAGAAGGCAATGGTTAAGAACAACAGGGCAGCTTAGTGAAACAAAAACTAGTAGCACATCTTCACATGCAGAATTAAGTGAAAACCTCAGTTATTGTTTTTTGTATTAAAAGTTCTTGCCCACTAGATGGAGCCTTTTCTCTTTGTCAGCCAGGTTCGGTTCTGCACGAGGAGTAGCCCTTGAAATGCTCAAGTGAAAAAGGCAAAAATTAGAGAACAGTATTGTTGGTTCACACGGCTCAGACGGACAAACCCTAATTATTTGCTTTCAGAAGCAGCCAACGTTTGGGCTAATGTAATTAAAAAGGCACACTTGCAATTCAATCCAAGCACAAGAATTAATTTGGAAAAGGAGGTTTAAGCTGGTAATGCAAAGACTGCTTTCAGGAAACCTGCTTATCGTGTCGTGCAAGCGGGACACGACGATTGCAAGGCCAAAGGAGTGGCAAGTTTTAGAGGTTCACACCGGAGCCCTTCCTCTTCTGTTTCTATCTCTCAGTCTAATTTAAGTCCAGCAGTAGCTTACTCCTTAGAAAAATTACCACCTAAACTATATTCCCTTTGTTGTTAAGATTATTTTGCCATGAAATGCAGTCCAACGAAAGCAATCTTTATGTCCAGTCATTAATGGTTATTGTTGTGCTGGCTACAAGAAATGGTTTAAATACAGGATTTCAGATTGTGATATAATCTTGGAAAAGACCCCAGTAAAATTGTTCTTGACTTGACTAATGTAATTGAATTGTTTTGGATAAAACAGAAGTGATTTCTTTGAAAATGACAACCTCTTCCCACTTCCAACTGTGTTACTTTTTCTTTTTTTTAACCTAAAATTTCACCTAGTGCTTTGGTTTGGGACTATGTTTACTGATAAAAAACTGCTCATGAAAAAAATATACTACCCAGCTCTTCCACTGTAGCTTCACTATTTTTCATTACTCTTTATCTGTAAAGTCAGCATGTCTTGGTAGTGCTGAGTCTAGGTGGCCATGTCTCTGCAGAAAACAGTGGGGGGTTACAGGCGGGGTTTTATATATTTTTTTTAAGTCTGAAAATGCAACTAAAAATAGTTCTGCAGTCTTTTGAAGTCTTAATGACTCTGGATTTATCAATATAGACAGGGCTTATTTTGATGCAGTTGTGGAGGAACCTATTTAGCAGTTTTCACTTCATATAGCAGGTGGTTGAATCCAGCAAAATTTCAGATGGTTGGAAGTAATTTAGAGAGGGAGTAGAAGGGCTAGTAAATGAGTTTCCAAAAAGAGCATAATCACAAAGATCAATATATTTACAGATATATTTCTTAGCTATTTCTTTTGTTGACCAAACTACATGTCAAAGGAGAGCTTATTAACCTTGAGACAGCCCTCTTCAACTATTTTATTGCAGGTCCCTTGATGCTTCCATGTTTATTGCTTTCTTATTTTTATTTTTTTGATTTTTAATACATGACATTCTGAGGATATATGGAAATGTGGCTCTCAGAGGTAAGATTTTTGAAAGCTGGTAGTTCTCACGGTTGCCAGAACAAAGTTTGGAAATGTCAACCAAAGGTACCATGTACGTAATCAAGCTATGTATTAAGCAGCCAAAACCATTACCAACAAAAACAACAAAAATGAAAATGTATTTTGAAAGCTCTTATCCTATTTATAACTCTGCCACGCTTGCGAGTTTTATATTCTAGTTGACAGTGCTGAAAATTAGATCTAAGCTTTGCTGTGATATTTGCTGCTGCTGACTTGTTTTTCTGTTGTGCCACAGCCTTTCAGACTGGAAACACTAAATAGCATGGACTCTATTTTTATTTAATTAGAGCTATATTGGTACTCATTGTCTAAGGTGCTATAAAAGCACTGACTCTCAATATCAGGTTACTCCTCTTAATAATTCCAATTCTTGATTTATTTTCTAGTAGGCTCATAAACATTATTCCTATGACTTCACTATGCTATTCAAGATATTTAAATATAACACTTATAGAAAAGAGCTTACATTAAGATCTAACATACAGCTCCTAAGTTGCACTTAAGGAAGACTTGAGAGAGGTCCATTCTGATGCATACAGAGGAGAAGCTGCATATTCTATACATCCTATATCGTAAGAGGAAATAACAACATTAATTTGAAGTGGTTAATTGAAAAATCTGGCCCTTTCCCTAGTTTCTACAATTGTACCACAAAACAAAAAACAAAAAACAAAACAAAACAAAACAAACAAACAAAAAAAACAAGTAGCACATGGACAGCACAGATGCTTTAAACTGAAGTATCTAATGGCTGAGGCGGAAGGGGTTGAGGGGGGACAAGTCCTTCCTCACCAAGGGGCAGATGTAGTGAAGAAAGTGAATTTGGTGGGCAAGTGCCTCAAGAACATTCCTGCCTGATCTCTTTACTCAGAAACTTCAAGGTGTTTACTTGCAAAGTTGCACAAAATGGAACGCTGCTGGAACCCCCTTGAGTGCAGCATCGTAGCACAAGGGTTCCTACTTACTGGAACTTCACCCACAGTTCAGGGTCTTACTGGGAACCAGAAGTGTTCAGAGAAGAAAAGATCCTCACCATAAGCAAAGAGGGGGTACTGCGCTACCCGCCCTGCTTTTCATACTCCCAGTTACTGTATCATATCTCAATTATTTCCTAAGATATGCAAAGTCACACCTTGCCAGCTTCCCTCACGGAACAGAGAAACGGGGACAAGAGCATAGAAGCAATTCGCCACTGCTGGCACGGATATTTGGAATATCAAAATAATTAATTAAAAGCTGTATTTTAATGAATGTAATCCTCTCTCCCCCTAGGCAAATGTTGCATCAAAATGATAGAAAATTAAGATCAATAAGCTGAAACACTAAGTTATAGTGAAATATTGAATTACCATTTGGTATCCTATTACCAGTTTATCTGGAGAGGATTTCCCTGAAGTTCTGTGTTAGGAGCAAAAATCTGCATTTAAATGGGGATATATTAGCAATGCATGAGCTAGTACTTTGCAGGTCACGATGTGTCTGCAGAACAGCAGCACTAATTTTGCTGTTTAAAAATAAAAACCAAATAGTTTATAGCCTGATTTTCCTTTCATTCCTCCTAGTACTAAGCTTGTGATTAGATTTCAGTGGTATTAATCTCGATTTACACTGATGTATAGAAAGGAAAAATTGGGTCCTGATCTCTCCTACAGTGGGAACTGCAAGACAGGAAGTCGCAAATGACTGTAATTCACAGTAAAACACGAACTATTTTCAATCCTCACACAACCAACAAGTACCATAAAGCTTGCTCAGTCCTCCGGGAGCGCAGAGACCGCTCCGACCGGCGCAGATCCCCTCGGGGCCGAGCTGAGTTTCAAGTAGGCAGCGACTGCGCTCGGGAATTTTGTGACGGGGAACTTTGGGGAACTGGTTTTGCAGCAGATTTGCCGTATTGGGTGCGGATTCGCACGGGGGAGCTCACCCGGGCATGGCCGGGGCTGCGGGAACGGCCCGCGGCTGTTCCCGGCTCAAACCTCCGCCGGGAGCCGGGGTGCCGGCCGCTCGGCTTCACACTGGGGGCGCGCACGAGGCGAAAAGAAGAGCGCTCAGCGCCCCCCACGCATGTTCGCTCTAAGTGAAATTAATAGTTAGCAGAATGGAGCGTGCTATCCCCCCTATAACCCACCCGTTTTGGGTGAACCTTGAGAAAGGCGCTTCAGTGTTTTTCCTTAAAATCGCTTTCGCCGTTGAACTTAACTACAGGGGCCCAGGAAGTCTGATATAAAAAATGCATATACTATTTTCAATAGTGTCTTTTCAGTCTAGACACAATAAAGCTGTACAAACACTATCATAGAAGCAATGATTTACCAAAAATGTCACTATAAGGAAAGTTAGGGAACAAGCTGCCTTGGAAGGCTGGTTCACAAAGCTTAAGGGACCTGGACAGACTGGATAGCTGGGCAATGAGAAATCTTATGCAATTCAACAAAGACAAGGGCAAGGTCCTGCACTTGGGGAAAAATAACCCCAGCCACCAGTACAGGCTGGGTGGGGACTGACCTTCTGGAGAGCAGCACTGCAGAGAGGGACCTGGGCAGCATGGTGAACAACAAGTTGACCATGAGGCAGCA
>JAYECN010414392.1:0-22824 GCA_035222435.1 Microcambeva ribeirae
GTGGCTCAGGACTGCGGCCAAGCGGGTTTGGAAGATCTCCAGAGAAGGAGACTCCACAACCTCCCTGGGCAGCCTGTTTCATTTCTTTTTAAAATGAAAAACTTTATTTTTAAAGGGAAAACTGGTGCTGCCTGATTAGAGCAATCTGTTTCAGTAGGGAGGTCTAATTCTGCTATCTGTGCTAATTGACAACCTTCCTCCAACAAACAAGGGCTCTTGCTGCAAGGATGTTGTGGCAATAACAATTTATTATGTTTATGAGGGTGTCTTACTAAGGCAATGTTAAATATAAAAAATAGTGCTAGTTACCCAGAAAAATCTTCCTGGTGCATAGTGATGATGATAGCCTCCACTGAATCTCCTACAGAGTTCAGCAACGGCTGCACAGCGCTACCCATTAGATCATGGATTGCCTAAAATAGAACAAGACAGACAGAAATAAGGAAAAAGAAACTAAAAGCATTTGTACTTTGCCACCGTATCTTGATAAAGGATCAACAGTTCATTACACACAGCTGCCTTTTCTTCTCAACAGTGGGATTTATTAGACTGTATTACAAATTGCTTAATAAAAGGCAAGAGCCTAAAATAACACCTATCTTCTTTTGACTGTATCAGTAAAGTATAGAAATAAGGCTGTTCAAAGCAGCAAAGCTTTCATCTGAAAAGGTGCAGTACAAGCTGACATTCCTGGTCTGTAAATATACATGTTTTGGTGCCCAGGCTCTGTTCAGCCCCTCATTCCGCAGGGACACATGAGCTGCTCTTCCCTGCTCCGCGCACCAGCAGGCCCAGCAAGGGGGACCTGGCAGGGTGCATGGGAGAGCTGTCATCCCCACAGCCCCGCCGAGGCCCCCAGGGAAAAATAAAGCACCAGGTAGCACAAAGACCACAATTTGGGGTGGGGACCTGCAGGGAAGGAAGAAGGAGGGTGCTTTAAAAAAAAACAAAACAAAACAAAACAAAAAAACCACAATTTTCCTCATTTTGCTTCCAACCATTTTAAGAATATTTTTAAATGCAAACAGTTAAGCAGTGATTTGGCAGTGGCAATGCATATATAGCTGAATATTTGAAATTAATGTAACTCTTGGCATAAAGACTGTACTGACATAAAATAATATCAAAGAAATTCACACAACTGAAGTGTCCATTTTAATTATGTAAAAAACAAAAACAAAAAAAAACAAAAACAACAACAAAAAAACAAACCTCAGCTCTAAACCTAGGTCAGAGAGACATTCAATTACCTTTAAGGCAGTTGTGATTGCTTCCTCGGCAGCTGCTGGAAATGAGCTCTGATTGGTAATGACCTAAAAATGTTACAGTAATTGTTAAAATACTCAACATTTAGTGAATGATTGGAATCCATAATATTTAATTTCACTAAAAAACGTATTGAGTTATTCTTAGTAAGGAGAGGTTTAGAGGTTTAATGTAGCAGTATCAAGCCTTTGCTGTCAAATTCCCTATGGACTTGGCTTCTACTGAAGACCAAGAAATGATTCAACTGAAATTTAGCTGAAGGGTTAACAGACTAAGAAGAGAATTGAGTGGTACATTCTCCTGCTGCTAAGTGTTGGATTTATGAAGAACTATACAGGTAGCTCTATGGTAAATATCTGCAAGAACAGTTATAGTCTTCCTTAGTACTATGACTAGTATAATGTAGCATGTTAAATAGGTGCTTGTACAGCAATAATAAAATTTGAATTTTAAGTCAAGGAATGAACTGAGGAATATTCTACCAATTTCCTTAGTTATGAACCCACTGTATTAGAATATTTTAAAGCCAGATAACTACTAAGCTCAAAGTCTGAATCATATCAGATCTCCCTCCAACACTAAGGCACATGGAGTTCAATTACTAAATACACCAGAGAAAGCAGACTTAAAAGTTGATCTACCATCTGTTTGCAAAATCCAAGCAAATTTTATAAGCCTTTTTAACATTATTCTAACATACCCACATTCAGGAAAACCCTCAATCCTGTTTCTAATGAGGCTAGGCTTTAATTCCAACTAACTACAACTACCCCTGTACCTGGTTTAATCTACAGAGGCTCTGGAACCCTTGGCACCTCTGAGTCAGTACAGTGCGACTGTTCAAAACTGTGCTTAGTCCTGCCAAAGCCTCCAGGCCAAATGATGGTCCCAGTTACAACACAGAGGGAGGCGCCTGACGTGGTGCTTTGCCTGACTTCCCCCCTCAATTTCTCCTTTTCAGTTTGGTTACAGCTGTGGGAGAGCAGCAAGGGTCTTCTGCGCAAGATAAGCCTAAGCTGAGACACATGCAGACAAGGGCCACCAGGCTGACCAGTACAATGACAGAACGTACTTGCTAAGAAAAAAAAAAGCAGGAAAAGCATGATTATTTAGGCTCATAAAACACCACTTGTGAGATGTGGCTATTCTTTATAAACACATATTTCACTCCTCGTTTAATAGCCCTGTATTTATAATGCAGTGGTGCTCCAAGTACCAACGAAGTCTCGAGGCCTTGCACGGATGTGCAGCAAGATGCAGCTCTTAACCCAAAGAGTTCACGATTCGCTTTGAATCGGGTCAGGGTAACATGAAAGCATGAGCAAACACGAGGAGGAATGAGGAGGTGAGAAAGATGAGATCACCTGGCCACATTACTATGCAAGCCAATGGCAATAATGGTTATAAGCTCATTTTTGAACACTTACTCCAGAAAATTCAAATATAAAAATTATTCTTAAGACTGTCAATACTTTTTGGATTTTTTTTGTGGAGAAAATAGACCCGGAATATCAATCACTTCACCTAAAAGCATTCCTGTTCTTAACAGAGAGCTACTTTTAGTGACATCTACATGAAAAACTTACTGATGAGCTCCAAATAACCATCAGTGATCTCAGCTTAGTTTTGCAGTGTAAGACTTGACCCTATTAGAGTCCGTAGGAAGTGCTCCAGTTAAAATACTGTTCTGCCTCATCAAAAATTACAGACATTTTCTTCTATTTATTACAGTCAAAGCTGCCAAGAGAATTTCCATTATGGCTTTTGAACTATGTACTATCACGTCTTTGATAGCTTCCTATTTTACCAGAAAAATAAGACATAATAAGAAAATAAGCAAGCCAAAAAATACTATGAGGAAGTAAACATACGCTAACACATCAAACAGATTCAGTTGCTGGAATTTACTCCTCATTTGCACATACAATTTTTCTTTTATGCTGCTTTCCAAATCAATACTTTTCAAAATATCCATAGGAGCTTTCACCCGTTAATAGGAAAATAAGCATACAGTACAGCAAAGAACTTAACACTGTGTCAGTAAGATACATATGAATGGAGGCCCACCTTGAGGATGGACTGGTGCAGTTTGTAGAGCGAATTGACCACAGCGACGTTCCTTCTCTGTCCCTCTGTGAGAGGTCCGATCACCTGGCTGGCATCTCCTTGGGTCGACAGCTGCAGGGATTGCACACATTGTTAAAACAGTATTAATTCTTTAAACAGATTTTTTAAATTACCATTTAAAAATGGTAATTATCTAAATCCAGTTCATGGCTGGAAGCCATAGTTCATTCTTTGGTAACAATGTTCTTCCATTTAACTCTTGCTTTGGTTCATGGGATTGCCAACATTTCCATAGAATCCAAACAGCAGGAACAAGAACCAGGACAGGCTGCTGCCTCACCTTCCAAAACCACAGCAGCCAGTCCCAGATCTCCTGTCGATACCCAGTCCCAGCACGTCTCAAGCCTCATAACCTGAGAATCAGCTGAGGTTGCCTATTTGAGGAGCTGGTCGAAGCCAGCAGCAGACCTGGAAATGGCACCCTACCTTTCTGTCCACACATCTAACAACCATTCAAGCCTCTCAGTAAAAACTCCCTTTCCTCTAATAGGTGGCTTACAGCTGTGCACACATTAATGCTTTGTACACGCACAGGAAAAAGAAATGCAAGGACCAAAAATGTTAAGTTTTGCCATAAAGGAGAGCTCTATGTATTAATCACTCAGCAAAAATCAGAGAACTTCTTCATGCTTAAACTCCACAATGCATGCATTTTTTATCAACTCCACAGAAATCAAAGATCCACGATGAGAGAGAAATAGCAAATTTCTACAGAATAGTTCTGTAAGGATATCACAGCATATATTTATTATTTAAAATAAACTGTAATTGGAAAACAACTAGAAATTTTCTTATGTACAGAAAGCTACAGACAAACAAACAAAAATACAAGAGGATGTGAATTCTAGAAAAAGCATTTCAAAATACTACAGCAAGAATTGCTATTAATACAAGGCTTTACTGAGGTACAATTACCTCACTAGCTATATTTATATTTCACGATACAAATCTATTCTCCAGAAAAGTTCTGAGGAGGCCCAGCTCCAAAATTCTCTCAGCAAAAATATACCCAGCTCACTGAACAAGTCATCAAAAGACTTTTATGAAGCAAGTCTTCACAACAATGCTGTAGCTCCTATGACAGGCTCTTGCTCTAAAACTAAATACCTAGTAATACAAATTGCTTAAGAAAAAAAGGAATAGACATAAAAATTCTTAACGTAACATAAAATTCTTATGTGAAACAATAAATCTTTACTAGTGAAAGGCTATTCTTGTACATCTCACAGCTTCCATTCAGCATAAACACAGATATCACACAAGCAAAGTTACCTGGTGTTTGCCAACATTGCTGATAATGAAGCTTTAGACAAGTTCTTGCAAGCACACAGAAACAATTTTACACAAAGCATCACAGTGACAATATCAGTTCATTCCAATTTCTTCAAATTTAAGGATTATTTCAGAATAAATATATTTCTGCAGCTTTTGCAGAGAAAAACAGCTTTTCAGCATCTCATTTGACATTAGAATGCATCTTTAGACTAGCAGATAAATATAGTATATCTTCTCCAGCAGCTTCCTTCCTTCCTGATGAGAACAGCCATATAATCTAGGTGCATTTCTGTTTGCTTTCTAGTATTTCAGTCTGACAGACCTGAATAGTTTTTAAAATTCTACTTCTCATATTTATAGCTTCACAAATTAATAACCAAGCAGCTGTGGAGAAAAACACCCTGTCCATGCAGCTGACCATACTCACAGATTCCCACAAACTTTTTTTGTATCTTTTTTTAAGCGCTGTGCAGACCATTCAACACAACAACTGTTTTTCTGAACATTTACAGTTACTAAGCTTAAGAGACACTCTGTTAGAACAGTGAAGTATTTCATCCTAACCTCTTAAATTTTAGTCCCTCAGAGTTGATTGTAAAGATCTCACAATTCCTTTTTTGTGGAATAATGGTTTCAAAATGTCAATGTCTCTCTCTCCTGCTGGTAAAAAACCTTACCCCTTAGGTGAAAAGCGAGGCCCTTCTGCAGGAACAAGAAACTCTTGCACTCAGCAGTAGTACACAATTACACAGGCACCATCTGAAAACACCTGGCCCTTGGACCTGACAGCCCAGGGCTTCCTGAGGCTCCTTCTCATGAAGTTTGACCACGGACATGCCCCCCATGCAGCAGTCTCGGCAGTTCATTCCCAAACCTGTCACCACAGCGAGTTCAATGTCTTGCCATAAGGCGCAGAGCATTATCCAGCAGGGTTCCTGCACGGAGCATTATCCAGCAGGGTTCCTGTACATCCACTTTGCCACTAGCATGGATTCAGACCGAATTCTTGAATCCTTTGATATCCATTATAAAATCCTTTATCCACATAAGCAAATGCCATCAATGAGTCTCCTTAGTTTCAATAAACTATGTTTATGTCCCATTTATTTAAACACACTATCATCCAAGAGCCAGTTCACTTGCTTCCTGCCATATGGGCTTCTGTCAATGAACCACGGTCATCATTCTCATTTACAGAGCAAGTAATTCTAAAGTTCTGTGTTAAGTCTAGTTTGTGCAGATAAGCACAGTGGCAATGTCACTCTTACATGTCTGCTGGGGATTGCACTGTGTAAATAGATGAAGTGAAGTTACGTGTGAAGCCACATCCACGTGGCTGGAGACACAGTCCCAAGGCAATCTCGTGGAATGCCAACCATGAGCGCATTAATGTATGAAACAAAGCCTGACGTCTTGTCGATCAGTTACATGTATCAAGACTTGCAAGTTATAGGGGTGCGTTTATGCTCAACAGAAACTCGGAGGACAGAAAGGACAAATCTGAATTTATTTTGGGAAAGGAAAAACTAGAAGGCAAAGCTTCCCACCAGGGTACTGCCAGCCACTTTGGGAGTTAGCCTGGCATGAGCCTGCTAGCTGAAATGGATAAAGGAAAAGGAACCAGGACGAAGCCGAACTTGACCGAGTGGTAACAAGGGGCTTTTAACTGTTCCATTTCTCTGCATCCGTCTCCAAATCTCTAACCTCCTCGCTCTCACTTGAGTGGGCCTTCTTCACTTTTACCTCATACTTTTGTCTATTATTTAGAGCAATTTCATGGGCACTAGCAAACCACAGGCACTCCATTCTCCAACAAGGGCCAGCTTGAAAGCGGACGATCGGTCAGCATTAACCTCCGAACACAACCTACAACTGTCAATATGAGATGCCAGCGAGACAGAAATGTCTCCTGCTGGCAAATATTGGCCAAGGTTTTTACACCATTCATTCAGGCACTAGGACAGGCACTGAGACTTGTGGCACCCTGAAGAACGTGCACATGAGAGTCCGTTCCACAGAGGGACTCGAAGCACTCCATGAAAACTCAAAGTGCAGCTCTTAGACCAAAATGAGAAGGAAACACCGCAGGTACTGCTTTTCTCAGAACCATGTGAGGACAAGGCCGGCGGTTGACGTTTGGCAGGTTGAAACCAACAGCTACCTGGCTGGCGGAAGCTACACTGGAAGACTTGTCCTCGAATCCAGTAATTCCACAGAAGCTGACATGCCTGATGCAGTCAAGAAACTGGAAGCCACGACCAGCACTGCGCTCTGACCAAATTCCTTCAATAAAACAGCTTCTATTCATCGGGATCTTTCAGTACACTAACACAGTCATGCTGCTTCAAAATGGCATGCGACTCATGTCTGGCCAGTGTGTTACACGGCAGAGAAGATCTCAGGAGTGATTCGCCCGACCACATACCGGAAACCATAAATGAGAGAAATAAATACTTCCACCGAATAACCCAGCTAACCTATTCTAGAGACCCTCTGCTAGGGGATGTGTAAATGCACCTGTAAGTATCGATTCCTCTCCACTAACTATAGAGGGAGTATAAATTAATAATGAAGATAGAGGTATCTATTCTGTCTAAAGTGATGTAAGATTAATTTTCACACTGTGGATTTACTTGCACCCTGCTTTGGAAATATGTCTTAGAAACACCTAGATTTAGTCTTCTTGGATTTACACTTTTTTACGATCAATCCTTATGAACACACATTTAATTTGGCAGCAAGATTTGATCTCACATGGTGAGGCATGTGCTGTGATACAATTTCTTTAAGCTAAGTTCTTGTTTTCAGCATAAAGCTGTGAAGGTAGAATTTAGTTTGCAGCATGAGTGAAATCATCAGTCTTCTCTCTTAGGCTATAATAAATGCTGAGTTCGTCTTCTTTCCCATAGAAAAAAAACCTCAAGTCTATTGATAAATCTTTTCAAGAGTTTACAATTTAACATTGATTCCAAGCAACTATTTTCCCCTCTTGCAACAGGTCGCAGCTCAGAAGAAAGATTTGGTTGTTGTTTTGCTACCATTGCCTTCACAGATTAAAAAATTTGTGGAAAAGCTCAGTTTCACACTAAGATCTTGAGTGGAGTGTATCCTTCATGCCAGATTCAGAGAACTCCATTTATTTCATTTCTCTAATCTAAAAGAGCTTCAGCAAACCCACTCTTTAAAGAGCAGGCAATAACATCATAATTTAGAAGGAGTACTGAGAAGATCTTAAATCAAAATACGACTAAAGTAGTGCCTCTCGACAAAGCATTTGATCTAGCTCTAAGATCATGAGACTAATGTGTTTTGATAGCACAAATTGAACTCCAATTGTCAAGCTGACATTTTCAGGAATAAATACATTCCTAACAGAGGCAGCTCATGTGGCCATACCTCTGGCAGAAAGCAATCAATCCATCTGGTACTTGGCCTCCTGCCTGATCACTACAACTTATTATAAAACACAGAATCCACTTACAGAGTTTCTGAGTCAATAGGGCTTGGCCCTGGGATTTCTCCCATAAGCTACAAATAACTGGGATGATTTCCTACCGGGTCTAATGTTTTCCATATGGCAGAAGGAACGTTTTGCAATCTCATCCCATTGAAGAAAAACAAGTTTACTGAAATCAGGTTGTTGCTTTATGTAAAAACATGACACCATTTAACTTCAGCCACACCAGCTAGACTATTTGCTACTTAGCGGGCAAACTGAAAAAAGCACAGAAACACAGTTTAGAGGTTCTAAGTGCAAGATTTGAATGGATATGTCAAGGATAAATTAGTTCTTTGACTAAATTAAAAAAAAGTTTTGCTTTAAAAAATACCAAATGAAATGTAAGAATAAATCGTAAATAAGTATTTATGTTCTTGAAGTAACTATTAATTTTTCAAAGAAGAAGAAATATTTCAAGACATGAAAAGAATAAGCCATGGGCTCACACAATAATTTAAAATGTACAGTAAAATATTCTGTTCCCCCCCAGGGCATTCTTGTAGCTTCCACACAATTTTTTTTTGCTTCCTCAGAAAAACAGTATCTCCTATATTCTAGGAATATAGGAGAGGATCTATTAGGTGACAGCATTCAAAATCTAATAGAAAACAGAGCCATTCCTGAAGAAGAAAAAAAAAAAAAAAACTAAAAATAACATGAGAGGGATATTTAGGTCTTTGACCAAGGAAAAGAGCAAGCAACACGTTCATACTATTCATGCCTGAACAACTGGTGCCATCTCACTGTTCCTTCAGGGGTATTTCTGTTTTTCTTTTTCCTTCCTTAGTATCTTCAAAAGCAGGAGACATGGAAGAAAAATGGAAAACGGGCTTTCTGTAACAGAAAACATAGCATTTATCTCTAAATCTTTGAATCATCTGTGACAAAATGCACTGGATAAAATCAACAGCGAGTACTCGTTCATGGTCCTTAAATGAGACAATTTAAAACAGCTCTTTCAGAAATTATTTGGCACTAATTCACCTAAAACCAGTTCTTTCAAGGAATATCCTAGACCTAAAGCAGCTGGAATCATTTGTCAGCTTTTGAAAATCACGTCCCTTTTATTTGTATTTTCTAGACTCAAGATTTCTATAGCTGACTAAACCAAATCTCAGGAGGATTTCAGGGACAATGTGTGTTGATCCTGATGCCTCTGACTGTAACAATGTAATGATTTTTTCATGCTTGCCAAATTAATGACTAAAAGATTAATCATATTTTATATGTCACCCAAATAACTGTTAGCCCCAACCAAATGGAGAATACTGAGAAGGCACCTCCAGAGAAGAGGAGACATCCATTCCCAAAACACAAGAGAATCGCAGATCCAATGTGGTAGAGTGATTTTCACCTACACATAAAACCCATAACCAGCTTATTTAAATGCCATTTGCATCAGTCCATGCATTAATTGCAATTATAATCCTTTACCACTGTGCAAATTTCAAACGAGCTTCACATTGTCAAACTCTAATTTATGAGTTGTTCCAAAGTTGTGACATTCCAAAATAATGACATGCATTCAACTAAACATACCTAAATTCCTTCTGAATCACAGAATTTAATTTGGTATGAAGTAATTCAGAGAGCACTATACAAAATACTGTAAAGATCGTGCAGTCTTGCTCTTTCTCTACCTGTTAGCAAAATTACATGTTCAAAGAAGTCTTTTAATCCACTTTCCCAGCAAGATAAAACCAAGTTATAGTGCGCTCAAACCCAGCCTTTTCTGCTTGGATAATTTTTTTGTTGGAGTTTAGCCAGTATCTCTTTTAAAAAAAAAATGCACATGTGTTAGGTGAGTCATGCTCTAACCAGCAAAAGGCAACATGAGAATGAAGAAAATGTTTCATGAAGTTACTTTTAATGTCATTCTTTCCTCTAGATTTGTAAATTAACTTCAAAACTTGGGGGTGGTGGTGGGAGTGGTGGTCTTAAGAGCTAAGAATTTCTATGTAAATTTAGGCAATATGGTAATTAGCTTTCAAAAGGCCTTTCTTACAAAACTCTTGTGATCTTTCCATTGAAAAGAACAGAATTTACAAAACCTCATCAGACCTCTGATTATTTTCAACTAGACCCATTGCTATCTTTAGTTTTTATTAGTGTACAGCAAAATACTACTCTTTCCTGAAATTATTTTACAACATAATAGCCTCCCACACACCCCACTGAAATAGCTATTAATGCCTTCCTTTAATGTGCCCAATGCTGAATACATATTTACGCCTTCTCTCATTTAAGCAGCACAGATGCATGTTTTCTATGACAGCAATGCCACGTCTTCAAATTAACTGCTTTAACACAATACAAACATTAATACCTGTATCTCAGAAAGGACAGAGGAAAATTTCATCTTTCACAGCATTTATACCATCGTAACTGAGTTGTTAATTAAAGAAAATCTTTTCCTAAGCATCGTTTCACTACTGTTACTGGCTATTTGCAATCTCACTGCTTTTCAATCTTTTTTCCAAAGTTCACAATATTCATTGTGTAGACAGGAGGACTCGGTACATATCCCTGGAGCTGTCAGACAAATCTCACTGTTGCAATATGTCCTGAACTGCGTTTCATCCTCAAAGGAAAGCTCACAGTTCAATATATTCAAAAATATACCTTCCAAGACGTGGATTAATTCTTGTAAGACCACATAACAAAAATGACAATTAGAAATTTACCTTCTGCCATCACAGTCAGGATCCATCATGCTTTTCAATTCAAAACCATCACAGGCCTCATAAACTTGCTGGAATTTAAATCTGGTACTAAAACTCCAATATACAAACAGTATTTTCCCTTTACAGGAAGGATTCCGTTCCAGGAAATCTTTCCTCTCTCCTTCTCCTCACCATTCTCCCCCACTTCATTGAATTATTCAGCTAGCTAAATTTATCTGTATCACAGGAATCGGGGAGAAAAAAAGGAGATATCCCAAACCATATTGTCAAGCCAGTAAACATCCTAACTGATAGGCAGTCCGCACCAACAAAAAGCACAGAACTGGTATAAACTGAGTGATATATTTTTTGTTTCGCATACATTGCATTTTTCCTTAAGGATACACATTGGTAAAGACACCCAACAAACACTCTGCTCCATAAATGAGGTCTTAATTTTCTTCCATTTCCCTAACAAGCCCGAATTACAGCCCTCCTACACCAACTTTCTTTCTTGCAATATGATATGGATATTTTTACTTATGACTAGGCAGACAGGGGCACAAACAGTGGAGAGCAGGGTAGCCCACTTAGTGCAGTCCAACATTCTGGACACAAACAAACTATTCTCCTTATAATCTATAAAACTCACTGCACACATCCTGTTTATAACTTCATTCCCCTAATTCAGCATGACAGACACTTTTTCTTCTGTAAATGATGTTGTGAAAGCTCCATGTAAAGATGCTGTCTCTTTCTCAGTTCAGATTTTAAGCAGAAAATTCCAGCTGGTCTTTTAGCATTTTCTTTCCTCATTCTCTTCTTTGAAAGAATGTTTACAAACCGAGAAGAAGCATCAATAAATAACACATGATTTTTAAACAATAAAGTTAAAAACAAAAAGCAGAGCGCACGTAACAGTAATCTCAGGGAGAGATTCTGAAAGACCAGTGAAGCCACAGCATGACAGAATGAAGCTTTGGAAACACCAGCACCACAGACAAGCCGCAGGCTATTTTCCAGTGACTATCACGTATCTGGAGCACCCTAAATGTGCAAAGAAAGAAATACAGAAAAAAATTAAGCCTCATCTGCCACCGTATCAGAAATACTTATGACGACGGGTGGGATGTGCAGAAAGTTGTCATCTGCTTTAAACCTCAGTAATTACCAACTGGCTTTTCGTCATACTCCAAGGAAAGGATCAGCCTTTTTGGAGTTAATTTAAAAGACAAAAATAAAATTCTTGGAGTGGTTTGAGAAGAATAAGATCTGTTTTCTCACCGTCTGCCCCTTTAAATTCAAAAAAGAAAATCTATTCTGATCTATTTTGGACAGCTAGCTAATAGACAAAAGATATTTAATAGGAAGATATTAATGCTGAGTATCCATTAAAAATGGCCATTACTGGTAACAGTAAGATATTAATCCAGTGAAGCATTACAGAAAGCAACAGTAGCTGAAGATGAAGGAAAAGGAGACTCCAGGAGCCTGCACCTGTAGGTCACAAGTTCACATACATGTGGCCTGGCTTGCCTGAAGGGCCACAACAGACAAATCGGCTTTCTCGGTTTTGGTGCTAGTGGAAAACAGGCATTTATTAAAATCTTCCCAACACATAGCGCTGCCTGTTAATCTTATTTCAAGCGCTAGGAAAGAGATCTGTGATTGGAAAGGTCTTGAGGGACAAGAACCTCATCTTTAAGGTTGACTCCTGCAGAGCAGGGACAAACACAGTGGCAGGGAGATGCACTGAGCCATGCCAGTTTTGTGGGCAATACTAAAAATAATTTAAGAACGGATATAGCAGAGCTGATTTCCCATTATATATATTTTGATGCTAATCTTACATAACACATTTGGTGCTGATCAGCATTACAAAGATCAGTGCTCTAAAAATATCTGAACATGACAGATAGATAGATGCTCCTCAGCCTATGTAGCCATCCTTTACATTCATTAAAAATAGATTAAATTGCAGAGGGATGGGGTGCACTGGTATCCCAAAAGGTGCCAACTGAATTGGCATTAAAAAAATGGTTACTTAACAAAGCATTTAACTCCTGAACACTGAAAAGATTTAATATCCCAGAGTTTCCCAGCACTCGTCCAGCAACATTTTGAGTTGCCACAATACACAGACAACTGTGCACTTTTCAAGGACTAAAATTCTTGTAGAGACAGCATATGCTACCTGAAAATAACTCCACTCTGGCTGACAAGCATTACAGATAGAAAAATGTGTTTAGGAAAGCATATCTTTTCATGGTCCTGAAGTCTAAAGAAATCTTGGGACAAAAAGTGATTTCACCACAGAAGAAAACAGCATCTCCTCACCGTACCTCAGGGAATTATTTACATCAGAAATAATTCCTGATTGGAGATGCGGGAAATAATTCCTGCATCGGAGATGCAGGAAAAAAATACCTTAATCTGACAGCATTTTAAGCTTCCTTCTGAATAGACTTTGCATGCGTCTCACTGTCAGTGAGATTCACGTCTGTCTGATGTCTGTCACTCACGTACTGGCTACACCCATAGCAATAAACGAAGCAGTGTCAGGAGGGGATCCTGGACTCTGGTTCGCGAACTGCGAGGCCGGTCCTTGGACACGTTTGGCCGCTCTCCCAAGCAATGCCCAGCCACGCTCAGGAGATGCCTCCTCCCAAGGGCATCTCCACAAGAGGATGTGGAGGGTTCTGGAGGGTACGAGGCCTCGCTAGCAGGAGGCAGCTTGTTCTGCACCGTCGGCCCTAGAGCTCCACAACACTCCCAGGCCCTTTTCGTTACTAGGACACACGTTGCTCTCCCGTCCCATGTTGGAAACTTGGAAGCTCGCGGCTTCGATAGCAATTGGGAGTCCTGAGTGTCAGTCACAAATCTGTGTCATCTTGGATTCTTGACTGACAGAGCCCGAGTAGCATTAACATTCGTGTGACAGCGCAGAACAATTTAATACAGAGCCTTTCTGCAGCAAAAAGGACACATTTTGCTGGTCCCTGAAGTGAGGCCAATACAAATCCAAACAGGTTTCAAATTACCTTCAAACAGATGAGACAGGCTCATTTACTTTGGCGAAGAAAGTACTTCTGTAAGCAGCAGACCTTAGAGAAATGCTCCCTTCTCTGTTCTGAAGGGCAGCTATATGTTTTCTTTCCACATTCATGTTCTGTCTTAAGAGCAAATCCAGATCATTTGAGGACAAGCAGGGAGTGATTAGGATATATCAGCATTTCACTCTGAAGGAGAGGTTTAAAGGACAATGAATTGTTACCGTTTTTCTTTATCTCTTTCTCTTTTGTAATATTTGCTTTCTTAGAGAACAGTGCATTAAAAGCAATGATGAGATTCATATTACTCATCCCCATGGTGGATAACAACACCTCACACTAATACAGCTCCAGTAACGCTAGTTAGTATACTTCCAGTTAGTTGGAAAGCAAACCCTCGGAAAAAGCAAGTTTAGAAATAAAATATCAGAAATAATATATTTTTATATCAGAGCTACTTTATTTTTAAACTTTAATCTAGTTAAGTATTCAGAGTTGTTTTACATCATCTGAAATCTAGGGACACTTTTGTATTGAAAATAATTCATATATGCCTAAATCAAAGTTCCTCAGTTACTTCCTACAAATCTTTTTACACCTGGCCAAGTAGGAGCACATTACTGCATAGTGTTCTACTATCTGCATATATTCTAAAAAGATATATAACATTGCATAACTCAGATATTTACTTAAGTAAATGCAAACGAATCTCAATATACTACTGAGACCCAGGATAGTGAGAAAAAGGCTGCCTACTCTCTACTCTATCACATGTATCAGCTGATGCAGACTTTTTCCTCAAAATAACAGAATCTACAAACCTAGTTTACCAAAGAAAAACCTATACACATTTCTGTGTGCACCAAGTGTACAGGGGTCTGATGTTTTGGGAACCAGAATGTCAAGTTTTCTCTCTGATTTTGTCTTTCAGCAAGTTCAGTACCAGAAGCCTTAAATATTTAAGCCAAAGACTTTTGAGAATACAGGACAACTATTTGGGCTTTGGTGAGAAGCCTCTACTTTTTGAGTTACTCATGTCAGCTCTTTAATCTGCCTTCTCAATTTTTACTTCTATTCCTGGGTATTTATCATTTTAACTTTGAAATATAGCTGAAATGCATCAAGTGCCACTCTTTTAAAAAAAAAAAAAAAAATCAGGGGAAGAATTCTTCAAAACACTAGTAAGGACTGTGCTCTCTCCTCTGTTGAGAGCTTAAAACTTTCCTAGTGGTTGTTATTAGGTGAGCCTGATAACCAGAAAATCCCACATTCACTGCCAAGGCTAAAATCCTGATGAGAAGACGAGTCAGTGCCATGAGCTACGGGCAAAGGATGGATTAGCTCTCCCAGAGCCCTGCCCACAGCCCCTATTTCAGGATGCCACCTCAGTCTTCAACTTTTGTATGATATATGACGCCCAAGTCCAGCCACGTCTAATTAGAGGAATGGAAGAACAATTCCAAGTCTCTGTTTCCTCCCTCTCTCATGACACCTACCTTCCTTCTCCATTTTTTTTTTTTTTTCCGTTTCCTCTCGACGCTTCCAAGTCTGTCACTGGGAAGATTCCCACTGTCTGTCTGCCAACAGGCTTTTGTCTGGTAGTCCCTTTTTAACCAAACTTTTCCAAAAGATATTACTTCACAAACTGTAAATATTCCTTACTTAGGAACTTTTTCAAATTACAGGAAATCACTGCTCTGCCCTAGTGTCAAGTAGGTTCTGTCTTTGCCTGTACTTCAAGCAGACACGAACTTGTCCTGCTCGTGCTCCAAGCTGAACGAGAAGGTTGTGCTCAGCGTGGTGCCAGGCCTGAGCTAGTCCCCGGGGCTTGGAGAGGAGCCAGAATGTGCCCTGACATCTGTGGCCACAGCAGAGGGATTTTGTGTCTGCCAAAATCATGTCGGCACTCCCTTCCGCACCCACGTACGAAGGTGACTTTTGAGAGAGTTCAGATCTCCAGAAGTTGGGAGCGTAATCATGCCCACCTGCTTGGGAAAGCAGCTGGGCAGCCTGATTTTACAGTCTTATTCCTGTCGGTAAATGTTTACTTCTCCTTTGGTCACAAGGCGACCGGCTGTTTGGTCTTTGACAGCTGGGCCTGCTGGTGGGAAGAGGCAGGAAGACACAGTCAGCCCGACACTGATAGGGAGGGATGGCTGGGGGACTCGCATTGCAACTAATAAACACAGTCTGGCAGGATGACTTTAGGGAGGAAATTAGTAAGAGGTCTCAAAGGTTCCAAAAGTGGGAGAACCGCATCTTCTCTAAACAACCGCATTTTCAGGCTCGCAGCACAACACGTTTCATCTCTGTGCGATCGGTGGGTGTGTTAGGGTACTGCAACCCACCCACACGCAGCGCTGACAGAAATAGCACAAACCCGGAGAACATACAGTACTTACATTACCCCTCACAGTATATGAGCTAAGTGAAATCATCACTCATCAAAAGGCAGAAAGAATGCAACCAAAATCCTGACCAGAAATACTGCCCGACAGAAATATAATGCTGTGCTGGGAAGGGACTCCACTAGATGACCAAATACGGCTCTTCCATCTTCAATCTCTATGAGGAGAATTATCTTACAATTTATTTTTCTCCTTGTTGGCAAAAGCAAAAATCCTATAAAATTCCAAAACTTCTAAGCCTCAAGATTTCATGACTTCCCTCTGCAAGACATCTCTACCAGTAAGAGAAATATCTCTAACAACAGTCAAACTGAAACACAGTGATTGCAAACTTGCAACAGAAAGATTTTTGATTAGGATAATGAGAATTGTAACATTTTAAATACATTCAAATTTCAGAACCATAAAAGACTGTATTACAGGGAATCGACTGGGAAAACACATTTTTTCTTGGTTTCATTCAACAGGTGACTGTCATTTAGATTTTTATATATATAAAATAGAAATCTGATTTAAAGTGGCATAAGGACAAAATTAAGTGAGAATTTAAAGGACTTCGGCATCTTTTCCAAAAACAGACAGCCAAAATCTCTTCAGTTCTTGATTATGGAACATTCTTGCAGAGCCATACCTACAGAAACCTGCCATGCAATTACAGCTGCTCTGTCAGAAGCATTCAGTAGGTTAGTGAGATGTGAACTCTTCTCTGTTTGTCTCTTCTCAACTATACACATGGGTCAACATTTCTGCAACACGGAGTGTTATTGGCTCCTCTCTTTTGTAAAGCACCAGGGATTCTCAATCAAAATCAACTTAGTCAACTTTTTCGGTTTCCAGGAAGGGGGGCTGACAGGTTTCTTGTAAAAGGCTCATGCGTAGGTTTATACAGGAAGCACAAGCACGTTCGTATTCTTTTTATCTGGCCCACCTCACTTATGTGAAAAAATGGCTAGTAAGCAAACTCTGGCTCAGTAAGCAGCAGTTACATTAAAAAAATAAGCAATGGGCCTGAATGTGAAATGTAGAGAAGGCAACTCTTATTGAACTAGAATACAACGATCAGATTTGATAATCTCTCCTACAATCTGAAATAAGAAGGATGTAGAAACAGTGACTAAAGAGAAGTCTAGCAATGTCTGCAGTCATTAGGAGGATGTTTTTGCTTCTTGATTTATGGAAAGGGTGAACAAGAAGAGACAAAATAATAATGGCACACAGAAAATATGCCAAGCACAGTTCCTCGGCATCACATAACAAAACATGTCATGGAGAGTGGAGTTAAAAGGTACTACTCTTAAACTAACAGAAATATATATTTTTTTCTTAATCTAAATGCATAACTATTCCTTGGAACTCTATATAACAAGACAATTCTATATAACATCTCCAATTCCATCAAGTGCAGTTAGGACAGTAACTCAGAGTGTTTCACAGCATAAACCAACCACATCAACCATCAGCAATGAGTTAGCCAAGGATTCACCCAGCAGCAGATTATACCCAGCTGCTGTGCTGCTTACATCTTCTTTGAAATCATTTGAACTGGCTAATAAAATAACTAGGCACACCAATAACTAGTTATTGATGGGGGGAAGTCTTAGAAGCAAAATCTTCAAAGCTACAAATTCAGAAGCAATAGAAACAACCATTTGGGATGCATAGTAAAAGGCCAATTTTCTTATTTTTGCTTTAGCAAAGGCACTATAGCACTATAAATGCAGATGTTACATTCTGCATTTACTCAAAGCTGAAATCTTTGAGTCCTGAATATGAATTTTATTTTTTTTTGTCCTCTCTAAAACTAAGTGGAGAAACAGTGATGAAACCAAATATCTTAGTAAAATGGAATTCCTTTTTGTGAAATCATTATCTCATCCTGAAGGAAGTGAAAGATTCTTTACAGAATTCTTTACAGAAAATTTTCTTTTTTTTCTTTACAGAAAATTTTCTTTACATAAAATTCTTTACATCAGAACATCTAATTTCCACATTTTTAGAACTGCACATTTCATTTTTTCATCATTCAAAACCACTTGCAACAGCATAAAATTAAAACATAAAAAATTTCATATGACTTTAAAGTGTCTTCCCCCATCCCCATCTTCCTTCACTAAAGGTTTTGAGATTCTTTTTGTTTTAATTTGGACCAAAACTAATTGTGAATTCCTCCAGGAAATTTGTCTCCAGGAAAGTTGTCTCTCTAGTCTGGACTGAATGACAACTGCATTTTAGGTTATGCCACAAAAACGTAACAAAACAGTGATGTCCCACATAGCTCCTGTTCTTCACAGTAGGCATTTTGGGCTCAATCTGGCTGCTTAAAAATAGGTGCAAAAGAACAGTAAGATGCGCTAAGTGATGTCAACAGGGCTGGCAAAAAATGGCCCAGGACGTGGGAGAGCAGTGCCCTGGAAAGGCAGCTGGAGGCCAGGCAAGACATCTCAGCACTTTGAGGATAGCACAAAATACCTGTGACAGCATCTGAGTTGAGCCCTTCTAGTTTTGAAAGTTTTAGTATGGCTAAACTTAAAATGGTTTGTAGGGAAACAAAACCATTTTCTTCTGTGGTGCAACACACAGCTTATATGGCTTCTCTATCTGCAGGCAGGTTCTTGATGGGCGTTCAAGTTCTTCCTGCCAGTTCAAGGAATCCTATCTCTTGGTTATTCAGGTTTAGGTTTTACTTGCAGAGTTATTCAAATCAGCAATTTCAAAGCTTTAGGCTCCATTTAGTCCTGCTTTCATTTAGTTTAAAACCAAAGCCCCAAATCATATGCTTGTCAGTTTATTTCTGCGTAACCTTTTTCTCAGGATTTTAAGAACTTGCCAGCCTGCTGACCACAAAATTATAAATGTTCTTGAACAAACCACTGGCCAAACAGAAGTCCGAACAGAGATGATGAGCACAACAGACTTCAGTGCTTTCACAGGCACAGCTGACAGGTCTACTTTCTTCCAGTTTAATGCCATTTTCTAACATAACCTACAATGTTAAACGGTACTCTGAACCAAGTAACTAAGTGCTGGTACTCCACAAACATAAATACAGACATGAGTCTGTTTTTTTACTCATATTGAGTAGAGCAACCTACAGAATATCCTGGTATCTTTTACTAGCAAACTTCACTGAGGAAGAATGAAGTCCTATGAAGTCATGATTCAGTGTTTTTAAAGGAATAGCCAGATAAATAACTGTATTCTAAATATATAGTAAAATAACATAAGCATGTATGTTTCTTTTTAGATTTTAAATACTCTTTATGACCTTCATGGCTGTTCCACTTCTGTTCCTTCTACAAATACCGGTTTTCAAGTTATAATTCATCCAACAGATATGGTACACAAAGTGTTTGCTACTGGATTTCATTTTTATATCGGCATTCAAAGACAGCACATGTCTAAAAGGTAAACAGAATCCCTACTAACTCAATTCCTGGCATATTTTTAACCATTTGCTGTGAAAAACTGTTAGCAAGTATCTGTGTTTTTAAATGAACCAAGCAGTAAATGAATGTCATCAAAATCCGCGTTTGTTTTCAGAGTTAAAGCTGCTGAAAAGAACTCCTTGAAACAAGTAGTTTCTCCAGTTCTTGCAAGTCTGCATATTGTACAAATTAGTTTTAATTTCTACAGAATTAAAGCACCATCTTCACTGGAAACCTGTTAATCTTACTTTCTCATAACATGATGACATTCACTGTCCTTCCAGTTGGCTCCTGGGGACGCCCTTCCCCTTCCTCTGTTGTCTCCCACTACACAACAGCGCATGACAAATCACTGGAAGCAGGTGATAGCAGCAAACACACACCAAAGGAAGGGTCAGATAAGTATGTACTAAGAAAAAAACTTGCCCAAATTCTCATGCAGATACTGAAAAAAATAGCATCTGAATGGTCCGGGTTTTAATAGCATAAAGAAGATGTGTCATGTAATTGATGGACTACTAAATGCTGGTAAATATTAAATTTAATGGAATTGTCTTAATTTTACTTGAAGACCACTAGAATTTTGTAATTTTTTTAATCACAGAATCACAGAATGGTTGAGGTAAATCAAGATGGTAAGTTCAATTTGGAGTTATATAAACATTTTTTTTTTTGCTGTCAGTAGACCTGCATGTGTTTATCTGAAGACAGAATTTAACTGAAAATTTTTCAGATACAATGGAAAGCTAATTCAATGATTTTGTCTATCTAGATTGTATGATTGTTATATGGTAAAGGTACAAAAAGGAAAACATTTTATATAAAAAAACAGAAGATTTTAGAAATTTTGAATTACTTACAAGCTGCTCTGACTTTACACCATAGAGATGAATGGTCTTTGCCACGTTTTTTGCCACAGCTGAACTGAGGTTTGGATCAACAGCAGCCACATTGAGCTCACTGGAATCAAAGATTGCAAATCTTAGTTAAAAACTAAATAGTATTGCATTTAATTGACAGGAAATTATCTATTAATTCACAGTTACATGGTGTAGCAATTTAGAGATAGTAACACATATAACCAAAGTTTTATAAGTACTGTAATTCAGTTTACAGTTTAACAAGTCATTTGGGAATTTTACGTGCAGAGTGTTCCTGGTAAAAACGAGCAAAGTTTAGGAGTGACACTTCAGCATGAAATCTCCTTCTCTATTAGTAATTCCATTCAAAAATATTGACTGCAATTAACTACATTCAAGGTTTGGCAGCAGTCTTCAAACATCACAGGTGAATACATAGTCATTCAACTCTGGAATAATATGAGCTCTGCAGAAATACCCAGGGGATGCCTTTGCTTGACACAACTAATAAGCTGTATTTTAGGTAAAACGGTAGAGTAACAGAGGCCCCAAAGGAATGACAGGCAACAATCCAAAGAGAAAAATAATTCTAACTCGCTTCCAGTATTTCATGTTCATGGAAGCCCACAGACACCCCTCAGCTGGGGCTGAATTTGTTAAGTGGTTCCTGAGATCACAGAGAAGGCCAAGGCCAATCTCGAGTGCCCATCATGCTACTAGTGATGAGACTCACCTCGCCCCAAGACCTGGGGACATAGTAGGTACCCTGACATTAGAACATGCCCCTCTCTGAGAACTCTGCAGGGCCCCAAACATCATTAGCTAGAGGTCATTCCAGAAAGCTCAGATAAAGCTTTTGTATTTTCATGGTCTTTTCCCCTTTTCTCTTCAAGAACAGATACTGCATGCGCTAAGCACATAATCAAAAGTGAGGTGTGGGGCTTTAGCATTACCTGCCCACACATGGTAGGAATACTGCCCATGATTTTCAGTTTCTATTATACAAACTACTCTTTACCAAAAACTTATCAAGGAAAATACTCCACTAGGAATTTAAATATCTCATTTTACAAGTTCTACCCATAATAGTTGCATTCATCCATTATCTTTCTGTCTCACGCTACTAGATTATTTACATCAGGGATTACTATTTGCGGCCAAGCAAATATCATTTTCCCTTTGATACAATCAGAATAATTATGATACCACGCATTTATAATATGCTTAAAGTTTCTTTCTCCTGTTATGTAAGCTAAAAACAGTAAAACTTCTCATGTTTACATGCAGAAGAGTCTAAATGAATATTCCGGTTATTCCAGAACAACAAGATGCATAACAGAAACCCTAACGTAATTTAGTACTAATCATTTGTATAATTGAAGAGTAATCTAACTTTTACTGCTTCATTTCTATAATTATGACATAGGACAAAAAAACATGTTGAAAATTATATGTTGCAATGTATTTTACTTGCATACCTGGCTATAGTCTTAATTATGCTGTCAAGCTCGTCAGGAGAAGGAGGATTACGACCTCCAGGAGGGAAGACAAGATTGATAGGGTCAAAGAGTCGAGATAAGGATTTTGACAAATAAGCAGCTTCGTATGGTTGCAGCGAATCTTTCAAGGCCTTTTCTGGGCTGTGGGTATAATGCAAAATTATGACTTTTAAATGGAAATATGCAATAGCATTGTTATATCTTTCCAGAGCATGCATATTTTGCAATATCCAACCTAGTTTTTCCTTCTGCTGTCTAAACATACACCCTTGAAGATAGTTGGACGGTGTACAACAGCTTGCTTTTCACTTGAATTCCATAACTACTTGGACAACTGCTCTGTGTAGTTCAACAGAGTTCTTTGCCCTTTCTATGAGACCCATGTGGAATCCCTACTTCAAGCTGTTCTTGACACAGACACACTAAAACCACCACGGAAATATCCATGATTGCAATCATAGACATTTTTGTAGTCATATATTTCATTAGCAGGTGGCTTGTGTTCAATCATACATTTAAAAAACAAAAAAAAACCTTTAAAAAACCTCTCTTGGCCTATGTATGCTTATATAAAGACTCAGAGAAAAATAAACTTCTCAAACCTACCTTTAATAAGCTTTAGTCCTTATTTCTTGGTGAAAATGAGTGAGTAGCAGCTCTCATAGAATTATAGACTGTTTAAGGTTGGAAGGGACCTCTAGAGATCATCTAGTCCAACCCCCCTGCACACGCAGGGTCACCTACAGCATGTG